>WNWK01010617.1:0-69256 GCA_009830355.1 Cherax destructor | reverse complement strand
AGCAGTGTCCACTGTATGATACTACGAGCATGTCCACTGTATGATCTACAGCAGTGTCCACTGTATGATTACAGCAGTGTCCACTGTATGTTTTTACCAGCAGTGTCCACTGTATGATCTACAGCAGTGTCCACTGTATGATGTTACCAGCAGTGTCCACTGTATGATGCTACCAGCAGTGTCCACTGTATGATGCTCCAGCAGTGTCCACTGATGATGCTACCAGCAGTGTCCACTGTATGATGTACCAGCAGTGTCCACTGTATGATGCTACCAGCAGTGTCCACTGATGATACTACAAGCAGTGTCCACTGTATGATACTACCAGCAGTGTCCACTGTATGATACTACGAGCAGTGTCCACTGTATGATACTACGAGCAGTGTCCACTGTATGATACTACCAGCAGTGTCCACTGTATGATACTACCAGCAGTGTCCACTGTATGATACTACCAGCAGTGTCCACTGTATGATACTACCAGCAGTGTCCACTGTATGATACTACCAGTAGTGTCCACTGTATGATACTACGAGCAGTGTCCACTGTATGATACTACGAGCAGTGTCCACTGTATGATACTACGAGCAATGTCCACTGTATGATACTACGAGCAGTGTCCACTGTATGATACTACGAGCAGTGTCCACTGTATGATGCTACCAGCAGTGTCCACTGTATGATACTACGAGCAGTGTCCACTGTATGATGCTACCAGCAGTGTCCACTGTATGATGCTACCAGCAGTGTCCACTGTATGATGCTACCAGCAGTGTCCACTGTATGATGCTACCAGCAGTGTCCACTGTATGATGCTACCAGCAGTGTCCACTGTATGATGCTACCAGCAGTGTCCACTGTATGATGCTACCAGCAGTGTCCACTGTATGATGCTACCAGCAGTGTCCACTGTATGATGCTACCAGCAGTGTCCACTGTATGATGCTACCAGCAGTGTCCACTGTATGATGCTACCAGCAGTGTCCACTGTATGATGCTACCAGCAGTGTCCACTGTATGATGCTACCAGCAGTGTCCACTGTATGATGCTACCAGCAGTGTCCACTGTATGATGCTACCAGCAGTGTCCACTGTATGATGCTACCAGCAGTGTCCACTGTATGATGCTACCAGCAGTGTCCACTGTATGATGCTACCAGCAGTGTCCACTGTATGATGCTACCAGCAGTGTCCACTGTATGATGCTACCAGCAGTGTCCACTGTATGATGCTACCAGCAGTGTCCACTGTATGATGCTACCAGCAGTGTCCACTGTATGATGCTACCAGCAGTGTCCACTGTATGATGCTACCAGCAGTGTCCACTGTATGATGCTACCAGCAGTGTCCACTGTATGATGCTACCAGCAGTGTCCACTGTATGATGCTACCAGCAGTGTCCACTGTATGATGCTACCAGCAGTGTCCACTGTATGATGCTACCAGCAGTGTCCACTGTATGATGCTACCAGCAGTGTCCACTGTATGATGCTACCAGCAGTGTCCACTGTATGATGCTACCAGCAGTGTCCACTGTATGATGCTACCAGCAGTGTCCACTGTATGATGCTACCAGCAGTGTCCACTGTATGATGCTACCAGCAGTGTCCACTGTATGAGACGAACAGTCATCGCTATCTTTTATTCGGCTTTAAACAACTAAAATAAATTTCTTAACCATGATAAATGTCAGCAGTTGAAGCTGAGGCACCATCTTGCAGGTGAAGCTGCGGCACCATCTTGCAGGTGAAGCTGCGGCACCACCTTGCAGGTGAAGCTGCGGCACCACCTTGCAGGTGAAGCTGCGGCACCACCTTGCATGTGAAGGTGAGGCACCACCTTGCAGGTGAAGCTGTATTACGACCCAGGTAATCAAGGCCTGTTAACCTGGCCGTAAAGGGAGCTTGGAGCGAAAAAACACACAGCAGTAGTCTTTAAATTATATTTTCCTTCACCAAGTAGTATGATTATAGGTATTTACAAGTATGTACACTATGTACAAGACTTTGGAAAATAATTGTATCACGGTAATCAAGAGGCAAGACAACATCCTAAAGACAGAGAGACAACCGTGTTCAACCAGCAACTTTATGAATCTGGCAAGAGTGAATCGTGAGTGCTACCACATCACCTTCGCAATTGTCAGACCCACATTATGACTGGCTGAGCCAAGGTACTGATTTAACGATGGGACCCCCTTAATCGTTAAACCCTTAGTACCTGGTTTGCTGGTTGAGAGGCGGCCTGTATGGGAGTGTGTACGTACGCTCAATAAATGCAACGTACTCTTTGCATGCCACAAGCTGCAGCACCACCTTGCAGGTGAAGCTGCAGCATCACTACCTTGCAGGTGAAGCTTCAGCAGCACCACCTTGCAGGTGAAGCTGCAGCACAACCACCTTGCAGGTGACGCTGCAGCACCACCACCTTGCAAGTGAAGCTGCAGCACCACCACCACCTTGCAGGTGAAGCTGCAGCACCACCACCCTGCAGGTGAAGCTGCAGCACCACCACCCTGCAGGTGAAGCTGCAGCACCACCACCTTGCAGGTGAAGCTGCAGCACCACCACCTTGCAGGTGAAGCTGCAGCACCACCACCTTGCAGGTGAAGCTGCAGCACCACCACCTTGCAAGTGAAGCTGCGGCACCACCACCTTGCAGGTGAAGAGCTGCAAGAAGGATTTATTACATTTTTGTGTTACTAATATGCTGCTGCAACATTGACTCTCCAAAAGTGAACTTGACAAAGGTAAACATATATACTGAGGCTTTATATTTACCAGACCAGTTTATAATATAATCCTCATCTCAGATCTTTATTACCGTACCTGTGTCTAACTTTCTTTTACTGGCTTTTGATTTGTTAGATAAATTATACCACTGACTGTCTTCATACAATTAGCTTACCTGCTTTGATCTGTTTTACGTATGTGATTTACCAGGAGATTGTTAAGTTGTTGACACATGAATGTAGGCGGACGTTTATTGTCACTGAATGTTGCTTGTCAGTTGGTTAAGAATATACACGAGTCTATGCGAGGTCACACAAACTCTATATTGAGTTATTACAACCAAAACATTGACATATTGCACAACACCAGAATGTTCACAGATTGTTTACCATGTGATCACTACCGCCTAGGGGCCTTTCGTGTGTGATATTCCCTATGTCTGAACTGCTCAAGGTGAACACGAGGTCCAGCCTTGCTGGTTCATTAAGCATCGTGTTCGAGCCAATACTTACGTACTGGCTCGAACATGTTCATTGGAGAAGCCAAATATAGTTTCTCAAAAATCCGGGAAAAATAAATTAATGTACATTTTTTTATGGATTCCATCACACACTGGATTACTCCATGATAAAGCTGGTACGTTAGCGAAAAAAAAGTACCCTGAAGGAAAATGTAGAATATAACTTTGGAGTATCTGTGTCTAGTATTAGGAATAATTTTAGGAGAGAAGTAAATAATGAAACTGTTATAGGAAAGCAGTTAGAAGCCTGAGTAGATCTATAACCCACTATGATAACATGAACGTAGATAAGTAGTACGTTTATGGAGCAACCTGTAATGTGAACAGACTGATGTTGTAGTAGCCAGACTTAGGCTTGGTTACAAGTACTTCCGGCAGTTCGACAGACACAGATGATGATCAAACTAAATGCACAGTATGTGGTGCGCCCTATGGTCGCTATCTTCAACACTGTGTTAAATTGTCCAATTATTGAGGAATATAGAGATAGAATAATAACCTGTGTGATATGTCAAGATATCTTATTAATGAAAATAAGATATCAGACATATTAAGCAAATTTCCAAAATTTGCTCGTAACAGATAAGTGAACTCTAGATATAAATCCAGATGTGCTCCTGTTAACCCTTTTGGGGCCTAGTTCCTAGGCGTTTTGTGTATCCATATGCTCTTACGCTACCCCATATCCACATGATGGATATGGGGTGCAAAATAAACTAGTTTTCATTGGATGTATGCGGCCGCATTGTTTACCTTTTAGAGAGTGAGGCTTCATTGTTTACCTTGTACGCTATTTGTGGCTTCATTGTTTCCCTTGTATGCTATTTGTGGCTTCATTGTTTCCCTTGTACGCTATTTGTGGCTTCATTGTTTACCTTGTAAAATGTATGTAGAATGCGAGGTTTCATTGTTTACTTTGCAGAATGTATGAGGCATCATTGTTTATCTTCTACAGTGTGAGGCTTCACGGTTTACGATGTTGAATTTGTGAAGTTTCACTTTTTACCTTGTAGAATAAGAGTCTTCATTTTTTACCTTCTACAGTGTGAGGCTTCATTGCTTACATTGTGTGAGGTTTCATTGTTTACCTTCTACAGTGTGAGGCTTCACTGTTTACCTTGTAGAATGTATGAGGTTTCATTTACCTTGTAGAATGAGACTTCGTTGTTTACATTGCATAATGTACGAGGCCTCGTTCTTTACCTTGCATACCCCTCAAGGAAGGTTCCTTGACGCTGGTGAGTGGCTCTTGATCTAGGGAATTGGATCTGTGCTCTGGTTCCCTGAATTGAGCCTGAATGCCTTCCATCCCCCCCCATGCGCTGTATAATCCTATGGGTTTAGCGCTCCTCCATGATTATAATAATAATAATTTGCCTTGCATAATATACGAGACTTTGTTGTTTACCTTGTATAATATACGAGGCTTAGTTGTTTACCTTGCATAATATACGGAGCTTAGTTGTTTACCTTGCATAATGTATGAGGCTTCGTTGTTTACCTTGCATAATGTATGAGGCTTCGTTGCTTTCCTTGCATAATGGACGAGGCTTCGTTGTTTACCTTGAAACTACGAGGCTTTGTTGTTTACATTGCATAATGTACGAGGTTTTGTTGTTTATCTTGCATAATGTACGAGGTTTCGTTGTTTACCTTGCATAATGTATGATGCTTCGTTGTTTTCCTTGCATAATGGACGAGGCTTCGTTGTTTACATTGCATAATGTACGAGGTTTTGTTGTTTATCTTGCATAATGTACGAGGTTTCGTTGTTTACCTTGCATAATATACGAGGCTTAGTTGTTTACCTTGCATAATGTATGAGGTTTCGTTGTTTACCTTGCATAATGGACGAGGCTTCGTTGTTTACCTTGAAAGTACGAGGCTTCATTGTTTACCTTGCAGAATGTATGAGGCTTCGTTGTTTACCTTGAATAATGCATGAGGCTTCGTTGTTTACCTTGCATAATGGACAAAGCTTCGTTGTTTACTTTGAAAGTACAAGGCTTCATTGTTTACCTTGCAGAATGTATGAGGCTTCGTTGTTTACCTTGAATACACGAGGCTTCGTTGTTTACCTTGAATATACGAGGCTTCATTGTTTACCTTGAATATACGAGGCTTCGTTGTTTACCTTGAATATGTATACTAGGCTTCGTTGTTTACCTTGAATATACAAGGCTTCGTTGTTTACTTTGAATATACGAGGCTTCGTTGTTTACCTTGAATGTACGAGGCTTCGTTGTTTACCTTGAATGTACGAGGCTTCATTGTTAACGTATCACACAGAAGTGGGTAATATTTTGTTTTCCAACCATGGAGGCCTGGTTTGAGACTGCGTCATGGGCAAGGTGGAAGTTAAAGCCATGATGCATAACTTGGGGTCACTCATACATAACCTGTTAACCTGTAGTCGATTCTGGGTCTTATTGGACCCCCGTTGTCCGGTCCAAGCTTGGCTGAAGGCCTGATCAATCAGGCTCTTGGTGCTAGCAGCATGCAGTCCAATGTAGGCACCACAGTCTGGCAAATCAGGAACTGACTGATTACAGAAACTTATCAAATTCCCTTTTGATGACAGCTAGGGATTTGTTGGATACATCTGTGATTCATCTACTGCACATGATACATACCCTGAGGATGTATCTCTTATACATATCCTTGAGATACATATGATACGTTGCCTTGGGACATGTGCGATATATAGCCTGGGGAATAGAGACACATAACCTGGCAGTAAATTTGATATATAGCTTGGATATGCATTAACCAAACTGTGCCTTACTACATCTTGATATTCCGACGGAGAGGAGGTTATTGATTTTCTATGACAGAATCCGCAGGAAGACGTAATGAAGATACTAACAAGCTTATTAACTTTGCAGGTGTGAGAAGATGCGGTGGGTTGGCGGTTGGGCGTGGCGTGTGGGTGGGGCTGTGGGCGTGATCTGGCTGGTGGGTGTGGCACTACTGGCACCCACTGGACCACCAACCACCAGTGACCCGCGACTCTCTCAGCGTCTCCAGCGGGCTGTCAACGACCTTGATCTCCTCAAGAAGCAGAATGATGACATCAGACAAGTGCTTCACGAATTTACGAAGTGTGTATTACAAGTCAATGTTTCTTTTGACAGTCAGACCACTGGTCATCCCCTCCTCCACCCTCACTCTAGTAGCAGTAATAAATATAATAATAACTAAAAGTAGAATCAGTAGTTATAAAGAGAAAAATAACTTGGACAACTACATCTCCAAGGAGGAGGTATGTATGTCTTCATAATTTACAAATTTTCCAAACTTTAGAACACCCATGACTTAACCTGAGTCTTTTTTCTCCTTCTCCCTCTTCTCCTTTCATTTTTCCTCTTTCTTCTGTCTTGGGTGTTTGGTTCTTTTATTCCCATCCCCCCGTGTTTTTGTTCCTACTCTTTGTGGGCCGCCTAGCTCTCCTGCAGTGCTCTGCTTTCTTGGTCTTTGACTGACTCCACTACTATTACCACTACCTCTCTACTTCCTTTACTACTACAGTCAACCCCCGGTGTTCGTGAGCATCAGAGTTCGTTAAAATCGGTGTTCGTTAAGTTTTTTCATGAAAATTTTGGCTCGGTGTTCATGAATCCGGTTGGAGTTCATGATTCGTCCTGGACACGTACGCGTGGCCTGAGCGGGCCCGGGCACTCCATTCAGCATCAGTGTGCTATTGTTTACCAGCGAGCAACCACCACCCACGCATTCATACCAGATATATTGTCATTATTCCAGTGTTTTTAGTGCTTGCAACTGCTAAATAAGCCACCATGGGCCCCAAGAAAGCTCCTAGTGCCAGCCCTGTGGTAAAGAATGTCAGTAATACAGTAGAACTGAAGGATATCATTGCACAATGGACTGATGTGCAAGGCTTTATGGATGAATATCACCCTAACAAAGCTGTTGCAGGCCGTGCTGGCAACCTGTACAATGACAATGTGGTGTCCCATTTCAGGGATGTTTTAAAGAAACGCCAGACACAGAGCTCCCTGGACAGATTTTTTGTGAGAGAAAGTTCCAGTGACTCTCAACCTGGTCCTAGTGGCATTAAAAGAAAAATGCCAGTAACCCCAGAAAAGAACTTGGCACCTGCAGTGTTAATGGAAGGGGATTCCCCTTCCAAACACTAGCATACTACTCCATCCTCTCCCCTCCTCCTGTCTTCCACACATCAATAACTCTTTAATAAATGTAAGTGACATGTTATTGCACTATTATTTCTTTATTTTTCATTGTTTTGTTTGTAATTTAATGTCTATATGTTGTAAAAAAATATTTTATTTTAATACTTTTGGGTGTCTGGAACGGATTAATTTTATTTCCATTATTTCTTATGGGGAAAATAGATTCGAAGTTCATGATATTCGGTGTTCATGACGCCCTCTGGAACGGATTAATCACGAAAACCGGGGGCTCACTGTACCTCTCTAGTCCCGTCTCTGTCTGCTGGCCTATATATATTGCCCCCTTCTCTCCTTTCTGTTAGTGAGTAACTAAATGGTTATAACTGGCCATAATTTTTAAAGGAGTGGACCGGTAAGCCAGTGGAAGGCCTTGGTCAGATGACCAAAAGCTCCAATGGCGGGTCATCATCTGACTAAAGACCCACGTCAGGAAACACTTGTCCTGTTTCCTGACAAACCTTACCTAACCTAACCTCCTTTCTGTTAGTGTGACTTTGTAAATGGCTCAAGTAGGACCAAAACGTCGTTGTAAGCTCCTCTGTCCTATGTGAGGATTATTTGTGTATTACACATGTCCAGTTGTGTGTACTTTGAGTGAATCTTTAAACGTAAGTTACCATGAACATAATAAATATCTTTTATGTATAAATTACGTAGTGCACATTACACTAGTTTAAATATTCCGGTGTCAGGGAAGTAATGGCATCGGTACATAATGATACTGATGTAAACATAACTGAATGATGTTTTGGGGAGCCCAGTCCCAGGTCAGGACTCTTGGTGGATTAAGAATTGATCACCCAGGCTGTTACTGCTGGCTGCACACAGTCCAATGTACGAACCACAGCCTGGCTGATTAGGAAAAATTGCAGAATTAACAACTGGAGCAGAGTATAAAACAAACTCAATACTACACTGGATGGAATGAAAGATTAATGTGAGAGAATTAAGAGTGATAATGTCAGATTTAAAGTTCAGGGATCACACCAGTATTATTATCATCCGCATGGAAAATGATTGACTGGATAACTAGAACCTTCAAAACAAATGTACGGCTAGTGATAACACCCTTTAAGTTACTTGTGCTCTCAAAAATGAGATATTATTTCACACTAATGGCCCATTTTAAGGCATGCGAAATTGCAGAAGCTAGAGAATGTACAGAGACCTTCATCTTTGATGTGTTTTGAGTTTTACTACTACTAAAGTCCATCCATGGGCCAGGGTCATCTGGTGTTTGCCTGGTCAACCAGGCTGTTGCTGGTGGTGGCCTGCTGCAGAAAATGTCAAGCGCCTAAATTATTGGGCAGTTCTTTGAATCTGCAACTGAAATAACTCCATGTTATGTTATTTTCCCTTACTTATCATCAAGGTTCTCCTACATGTACTAGTGTGGGGGTTAACTTTACTTAAAGGTCTTATAATCTAGGGTAATGCTTACATTCATGATTAGCTGCTGTATCTGAAAACCTACTGGTCCTCTCACCATTCCTCTCAAAAGGTTATTTAAACCACTATTAGAAAAATAGCCTATTTATATATATATTTACAATAGTCAGATCTTATTCATAACATGACCCATAGCAGTCACATGTTACTAGCATCCCCAAACCACATGACATGGTCCACCTCCACACTTAATACCCCATTTTCTCAACATCATTCCTGTGTTGTGGGGTTCTTTGCATAGATTGGGTAAGATTATAAAGACAATCCACTGCCTATCAGGATGGTACTCACTGCCGACCCGCACGGCCCTGGGGCGTTCAAAAAGGGAGGCCTATGATTGGCTAACGAAAGATCACATGGTCAGGATGTGGTGATCACGTGGACAGCTGTGGTATAGCCGTTAGAAGTACGCTGTACACTCCTACCCTCAGTGTCTTGACACACTATAACTCATAGGTTATGCTGGCTGCTTCAATTTAAACCATATCCCTCTTACCTCTGGCACACCATTCTGCCCAGAAACAAATATAAGATAAGAGAGAGCCACCAGTACTAGCTTCCTGCAGCCATCTTGGGAAGAGAGAGAAAGAGGGAGGAGCTTCTCCCACTTCAAAACACACAAAAACAAAAGACTCATCTTGCATACTCTACACATATACCCACAGTAATAATAATCATACACCTTATTTACTTTTTACAAAAGAAACTCAGGGGTCCACTGTATTTAGGTGATGGTGGGGTGTGATAGTGAGATAAGATGTTTTTTGATGATGGTGTTGAAAATGGTGGCTGAGTCTGCAGTTCTGGAGTTTTCAGGTAGGGAGTTCCAGATTTTAGGCCCTTTAACCCTTTCAGGGTCCAAGGCCCCTCTCCGAAACTCGTTCTCAGGGTCCATGAATTTCAATTTTTTTTTTTTTCTAAATCTAATAGGCTAAAAATACATTTTTGTGATCAATACTCACCGAGATATAGAGGATTGAAGTTGACCAAAATTGAACCTTTGACCGCAACATCGGTGACACCAATAGAAGTGCTGTTTTTCAAATATTCACTTGCTAATTATTATACAATAATAACATAAAGTTTATCATCACTATTTTGTTTACACAAATTATTTACAGTTATTTACAATAACAAATATTGTTTATTTATATTGTTCAATCACATATATACATATATAGAGTCATTGGACATGTTTCTAGAAGTTCTGCAGCCTGTGGAAGTCTCTGAAACATGGTTCCATGCACAGTGGTGTTTTACATTCCACACACATAAAACGAGTGTCTCTGCATTGTTGTGGGCGTTTTTTTGTATGTGCACAGACAAAACACCTCTTCTGAGCCTTTTTCATCTAAGCAGTAGCAGGCAGTTTTGTTAGGAAGTGTTCACCAGGCCTCAGACGAGAGGGTAGGTGTTGATAACTTGGTGTTGGGCGGGTTTCTATTGCAGGTGTTGTTCCTTGGTACTTGAATATTATTTGTCTGATGACAGACAAACAAAATTCGTCGTATGGTGGTTTGTTTGTGGTCTTCAACTTATAAATATTATAAGCATTGAGCATGGTAATGTCCAGAATGTGAAAAAAGAGTTTTATGTACCACTTGTAACTCTTACGAACACAATCAGCAAACCCAATTTGCATGTCACATTTGTCCACTAAGTGCATATTGAGGGTGTAGTCCATCACAGCTGTCATTTCGTTAGGGTGAATTGATGACAACAGTGTGACATCTCGTTTGTCATGCCACCGAAATGCCATGATGTCATTGGCA
Source organism: Cherax destructor (assembly GCA_009830355.1). Lineage (NCBI taxonomy): Eukaryota > Metazoa > Arthropoda > Malacostraca > Decapoda > Parastacidae > Cherax > Cherax destructor. The sequence continues at coordinate 58,572 of WNWK01010617.1, read as the reverse complement.
GCAAACGCCTGCACCTCACCTCTACGAGTGCCTGCATTGAACCTAGGCATATGTTTACGATTTGCACGCACTGTACTGCACACATCTGTCAAGTTCACTTGCAAACAAAATAACTGAGGGAGGGGCTTGTGTACCAGTTATCAGTATATAATATATGCCCCTTACCAAGATATGGTTCCATCATTGTGCTAACCACATCACCAGAGATACCCAGTAACTTCCTGGTATATCTTTCAATGTATTACTTCCAGTGTACACAATAATATCCAATACAATACCACTGTAGCAATCACAAAGCACAAACAACTTTATACCAAAGCATTTCCTCTTGCTTGGTATACAGTAGATCGTCATTTAGCACGAGATTATGTTGCACGTTATGGGTATTGCATGATTGAAGAATTGCGGCACATTATTATCTAACACGACGTAAGAATGATATTACACGGTTCGCTGGAGGGGAAAAATTTTTGAACGCACGGTAGCCCGAGGTGGGTTAAACCATTGAGTCAGTGGGGGTCCTACTGAGGGTGGCTATGAGCCACATCAAGTGTTTAATGCTGATGAGAGAAGTGTTTTCTGGAAGAAAATGCCAACACGAACTTATATCAGTCAGCAAGAGAAAAGTGCACCAGGCTTCAAGACAGCAAAGGATCGTTTCACCTTGCTCCTTTTTGTTAATGCATTAGGTGATTTCAAGTGTAAGCCCAATCCTCGTGCTTAGAGGAAAAGGGAATTTGTTTTTCCTTCCCATAAACTGTAAGTAAGTTTATTCAGATACACGAGGCCAGGAGCTGAGTCTCGACCCCTGCAACCACAATTAGGTGAGTACAGTTACATTGATTATCATACATAGCAGCATATGTGTAGAGAACCTAGGATAACCCAAAAAAAAGTCAGACAGAATGGAAATAAGTCAATCTGACTTTTTTTTGGGTTATCCTAGGTTCTCTACACATTTCTGCTGCTATGTATGATAATCTTTGTAACTGTATCTGTGTATACCTGAATAAACTTACTTACAGTTTGCGGGAAGGAAAAATAAATAACCATTCCCACAAGCAGCCACTTTGTTGTTGTTCAGCGGGGCACACCACCGGCCTTCCCAAGCCACCCCGGACCCCACCATCCCAGCATTCGTACGTATTTCATACATGTCAAAAAAAAAGTCCTACGCTACAAGCCAGCTGTGTTTGTGAAGAATGAGAGAGAGTGAATTGTGTTTTGATCTTTAAATTACTATATCTTGTATCTGCCAAGCAATCATGACACCCAGTAGGCATACCAGTGTTGCTCAAAGTGGCAAGAAAAGGTATAATAAGCATTTAAGTCTTAGAATTAACGAAGAAAACAAAGATATTACACAAGACATAACCCGTGGCCGTAATGAAGTGTTACTTTGTACACATTAAAACTGGTAAACATAAGTTTGTGACTGACTGACTGACTGACTTGACTGACTACTGACTGACTGACTTACTGACTGACTGACTTACTGAATGACTTGGGACTGACTTACTGAATACTTACGCCAATGACTTGACTGACTTACTGAATGACTTGACTGACTGACTTGAACTGACGACTGACTTATTGAACTGACTGACTGACTTACTGAATGACTTGACTGACTGACTTATTGAATGACTTGACTGACTTACTGAATGACTTACTGAATGACTTGACTGACTTACTGAATGACTTGACTGACTTACTGAATGACTTGAATGACTTACTGAATGACTTGGCTGACTTACTGAATGACTTGACTGACTGACTTACTGAATGACTTGACTGACTGACTTACTGAATGACTTGACTGACTGACTTACTGAATGACTTGACTGACTTATTGAATGACTTGACTGACTGACTTACTGAATGACTTGACTGACTTACTGAATGACTTGAATGACTTACTGAATGACTTGACTGACTGACTTACTGAATGACTTGACTGACTGACTTATTGAATGACTTGACTGACTGACTTACTGAATGACTTGACTGACTGACTTATTGAATGACTTGACTGACTGACTTACTGAATGACTTGACTGACTGACTTATTGAATGACTTGACTGACTTACTGAATGACTTGACTGACTTACTGAATGACTTACTGAATGACTTGGCTGACTTACTGAATGACTTGACTGACTGACTTACTGAATGACTTGACTGACTGACTTACTGAATGACTTGACTGACTGACTTACTGAATGACTTGACTGACTGACTTACTGAATGACTTGACTGACTGACTTACTGAATGACTTGACTGACTTATTGAATGACTTGACTGACTGACTTACTGAATGACTTGACTGACTTACTGAATGACTTGAATGACTTACTGAATGACTTGGCTGACTTACTGAATGACTTGACTGACTGACTTACTGAATGACTTGACTGACTGACTGACTTACTGAATGACTTGACTGACTGACTGACTTACTGAATGACTTGACTGACTGACTTACTGAATGACTTGACTGACTTATTGAATGACTTGACTGACTGACTTACTGAATGACTTGACTGACTTACTGAGTGACTTAAAGTTAGACACTCAGTGCAACCATCGACTTCAGTTCCAGAACCTCTACTATCCACCTCAGCCCAGTAGGGCCACAGCATAACTCTCCACTCTCTTCACAATCATCCACAAACACCAGCACCCACAATTTAAGGTAAATACTATTATTTCTGTTACATTTGTAGTCTTAAGCAGTAAAAACAACATAATACATCAAGATAATGAACTACAATTACATATTCACTTTTATTTTTGTAAGATCTGTTGGTCTAAAAAAAAACTTGTTTGGCTTTTTTGGGACTCCCAGGAACGTAACCCTATTTTTCCCATAAGTTCTTTTAATTATCTAGCACGAAATTATCTAACACGACATTTTCAGGAACGTACCTACCGTGCTAAATGACGATCTACTGTATACTGCTTGAACGACAGTCTACCTTTGAACAGAATCAGTGACTCGTCAATAACAAGCTTCCTGAAGGGATAAAAATGCATATTGAATTTCTCTTTCAGATACAGAAACACATTCCTAATCTTATATAACCTGTCGTTTCTGTCAGGCCTGGTTTTGTCTGAGAAGTGTAGCATACGTATCAATAGCACAAATCGATTCACTGATATTATATCACTGAAACCTGGTGTTGCAATCAGGCGATCTGTCGACCAGTATGATTTGACACTGTGCTTATGCACTTGTGGCATTAGCATTATTGTGGCAAAGTAAAGATACATCTCAGCTACAGTTGTCTCTTTCCACCTGCTGAGGCGTAATGTTTGTGAAAGTATGGTGTTTGCCATGGTGTACTCATAATATCTGTTGCTTTCCCTGACAATAATTTCCATCAGGGGATCGTCAAAAAATAACTCGAAACATTCCAGTTCAGTGGCATTGTTTCCAAGTGTACATGAAGGGTGTATTCCACATTGACTTTCATCAAACTGATGGGGATTGGGAATAATATTGTCAGCTTCCTGCCAATCCCAGGTGTGGTCTGCTGGTGGGTACTGGATATTTACAGGTGGTTGTGGGGGTTGTGGAAGTGGAGGTTGTGGTTGTGGGAGTTGGTGGGTGGGTGAGGATGGCTTTTTTTGTAGCTGAGCTGACTCAGCGGCGTTGGTGCCAGCATGGTCCACTGCTGGTGCCTTGCGCCTGGCACCACCACCACTACCACTACCAGATGCATGCACATTTCTCATCCCAATTGCAACACTATCGTCATTTTCACTATCACTTTCTGTTGTACGCCCACGGGATGTACTCCGAGATGTACTCCTTCCCCTTGGAACAGCATATGGCACGCTATCAGAGCGCATATACCGTCGTATATACTGACGCTTCACTGGAGAATATTCTGCTCCACTCTCGCTACTGGAACTGTTTTGAAGAGCTTGGAGTTCATATTCACTATCACTATCATCACCATTGCTCACATCAGAGTCCGGGATATGAGTAAATAACAGTTTCCTCTTTCATTCTGGTACAATTGAGTGTGAACAAGATGCCACAGCACCGGAGGTGGAAGGCTGAGGGTCGTCTGGGTTTTCCTCAGTATTACCGGTATTATGGTCATTAGTTTCGGTCACAACCTCCTCAAAACGTTGAAGCTCATCATCACTGACACTTCCATCGGTGTTAGAACTGTCACTGGGGAACAAAAGTGTTCCAATTCGCCGAGGAGTGAGGTGTTTCTTACTGCGAGGCATGGTGAAGAAGGTGTACTAACATGGCGTTCCCACAATGCACCACTGGCTACCCGATTTTTTTCCTACTGCGCACACTGACCACGCAGACCCATTCTCTCACCACTAGGCCTACCAGCCATTTCGCGCTTAATTTGAAGGCTCTAGAATTTATGCATACTAGTACGTGGATAACCCCAGCGCGTAAGCCGTACTAGTACGGCCGAAACCCTGAAAGGGTTAATGTACATTGAACATTTGTATAGATTTAGCTGGACACGGGGAATGTCATAGAGATTTTTGTGTCTGGTATTGTGCCTATGGGTCCTGTCACAACTATCAAGAAAGCATTTTAGTTCAGGGTTAATATTGGAATTTATGGTTCTGTACATGTAGGTTGCACAGTAGTAATTGTGGATGTTCTGAACAGTGAGTAAATTTAGGTCTTTGAAGAGTGGGGGGGGGGGTGTTGCCTGGGATTGGATTGCGTGATAATTCTTACTGCAGCTTTTTGTTGAGTTAATATTGGTTTTAGGTAGGTTGTTGCTGTTGAGTGAATAGTATAGTGTGACTAGGGCTGATTGTGGTACATAGTAACGTATCTTAGAGAGGATCCCTCTATAGGTACATACAGCTATATTGCTGTAGTGTACAGTGAGGTGCAGGGGCTTTGGGATGTGGGATATGGGGATACCTCACTTGCAATACACTGTTCAGTTATCAAAAAAAAAAAAAAAAATAGATTTTAGGCACTTCCTTTTAGCCGTTTAAGAAATTAATTTTTATCTAACACCCTGGAACAAATTCACAAAATTATGCTTGAGTCAAACCTCCTTTGGATAGCTCAGTGACTGAAACACAAATAAATATTAAACTTTCATTTACTTGTATTGCAGCCATAACCAGTCAACAGGTGGTAATATTGTGGAGAGTTTTCTTTGATATGTATATATACAATGATGTTTTTATTTTATCATAACATACAATTATGTGTTTATCTTTAATCAATATCATGGAGTTTTTGCTTCATGTGAGAAAGATGAATTGTCATAGAATTTATTGAGATTCCCTGGTTCTAAATCCCATTTTCTATAGACAGGTGAACTCTCTCAATAATGATGAGGGACGAGGAGGAGGAGCTCAGACCTCCAGTGGCAACACAGCCATGGTGGCTGAGCTGCAGAAGAAACTGGAACATGCACAGAGAATGTTACAACAAGCTGACGTTACTGCCGAGCGCAAGCCAGGTTGTTATGTAGACGAATTCAGCACCATCATAAATTTATTGTGAATAGTAATACTGATTGTCTGCTGATACTGAATTAAGATTTTTCTCTGAAAGAATGGTATAGTTTTTAATCTTTTTGTAGATTAGGGCCCCAAATATGTGGCACCTTCTTTTCAGTGTTCCAATCTTTTGTTGGCTTCAAACTGAGCCAACGTTCATTATGTTCCACTCACTGGTGATTGTCACCAGTGGGTGGAACAATGGCTTAATTAATTGAAAGCTAACAAAAATGTGGAACACCGAAAATAGGTGCTGTATATGTGGGGTCCTCCTGTATTACACTGGTATTACAATTTGGTATATAAAAGTTTGTATTTTTTTTTAGGATCATCTGACTTTACACCATCACTAGAGTTTGAACAGACTCGAAGGCTAGTGGAACAGGGCGTCCAAGAAACATGGTGGTATGTTTCCGACCAACTCCAACAACTGCGTAAAAAAGTCGCAGCGTTCTCTGATTTCACTTCTCACATTGATCAAATGTTGGAAGTAGGAGCAGATCATGCAAGGTAAAAGTGGTGTTTAACCCTTAAACTGTGGGTAGTTGATTTTTTATAGAATTATAGAGCATTAAAATCTGAATATACAGTAGCAACAGAAATAAATTAGGAAGAGATTGAATTCTTTTCTTTCTATGGCATGTTGAATTTGTTGAAATGATGCCTAGTCCTCACAAGTGGCAAAAATTATGTATTGATCTAACTTCTTAATCCAGTCTTATTGCATCAAATTATATTGTTTTTACTTGAAATTTATGTACAGTGGACCCCCGGATTTCATAAATAATTCATTCTAGAATGCTGTTCGAGTGCTGTTACCGAACAAAGTTGTTCCCATAAGGACGAATGTAAATTAGATTAGTCCGTTTCAGACCCCCAAAAATACACTTACAAAAGCACTTACAAAAATATACTTACATAATTGTTCAAGTTGGGAGCTGTACGAAATCCGGGGGTCTACTGTATTTGCAACACTGTAAATATTATCTGAATTTTCTAATAACTTGGTACTCTTAAACATTATAGCAAAGTTTTCAATATTTATTATATATATACTGCTAAAGTGGGTAAAAATGTTGTGGAGGGAGTAGTAGGTAAATTTGGGGTGCCAGGGGTAAATGTAAATGGGGAACCATTAATTGAGCTATGTGTAGAAAGAGGTTTGGTAATAAGTAATACATATTTTATGAAAAAGAGGATAAATAAATATACAAGGTATGATATAGCACGTAAGGAAAGTAGTTTGTTGGATTATGTATTGGTGGATAAAAGGTTGATGGGTAGGCTTCAGGATGTACATGTATATAGAGGGGCAACAGATATATCAGATCATTATTTGGTTGTAGCTACAGTTAGAGTATAGATGAATGGTTCAGAGAACCGACAAGTTGTTAAATTAGACACATATGCAACACTTGGGTATCTTTATTGAGGAAACGTTTCGCCACACAGTGGCTTCATCAGTCCAATACAAAGAAGAAAGTAGTAATAAAAGGAGGAGTTTGAGGTATTCTTCAACATTTGTCCAAACCTTTGGACAAGGACTTACTTCAACTAGTGGATGATACCACTATGACCCCGCCTCCTCCTGCTTCATCTCACCTGTCTACAGTATATAAGCAACTTCTATTTGCCTTATGTTGTATTTACTTCAAGATTGATGGACTGAACACATCGACTCCAGGCCAGGGACTGATTACCTCAAACTCCTCCTTTTATTACTACTTTCTTCTTTGTTTTGGGACTGATGAAGCCACTGTGTGGCAAAACGTTTCCTCAATAAAGATACCCAAGTGTTGCATATGTGTCTAATTTAACAACTTGTCGGTTCTCTGAACCATTCATCTACATCCTGTCTGACACAGCAACTTCTTGGGAGCTTGATACAAAGGGATTCTTCAACATTTGTCCAAACCTTTGGACAAGGACTTACTTCGACTAGTGGATGATACCACTATGACCCCGCCTCCTCCTGCTTCATCTCACCTGTCTACAGTATATAAGCAACTTCTATTTGCCTTATGTTGTATTTACTTCAAGATTGATGGACTGAACACATCGACTCCAGGCCGAGGGACTGATTACCTCAAACTCCTCCTTTTATTACTACTTTCTTCTTTGTATTGGACTGATGAAGCCACTGTGTGGCGAAACGTTTCCTCAATAAAGATACCCAAGTGTTGCATATGTGTCTAATTTAACAACAGTTAGAGTAAAAGGTAGATGGGACAAAAAGAAAATGGCAACAGCAAGTAAGAGAGAGGTAAAAGTGTATAAACTAAGGGAGGAGGAAGTTAGGGTGAGATATAAGCAACTATTGGCAGAAAGGTGGGATAGTGCAAGTATGAGTAGTGGGGGGGTTGAAGAGAGTTGGGAAAGTTTTAAAAATGCAGTATTAGAATGTGGAGCAGAAGTTTGTGGCTATAGGAGGGTGGGTGCAGGAGGAAAGAGAGTGAGTGGTGGAATGAAGAAGTAAAGGGTGTGATAAAAGAGAAAAAGGTAGCTTATGAGAGGTTTTTACAAAACAGAAGTGTTAATAGAAGAGCAGAGTATATGGAGAGTAAAAGAAAGGTGAAGAGAGTGGTTAGAGAGTGCAAAAGAAGAGCGGATGAAAGAATGGGAGAGGCTCTGTCAAGAAATTTTGCTGAAAACAAGAAAAAATTTTGGAGTGATATAAACAAGGTAAGAAAGCCTAGGGAACAAATGGATTTGTCAGTTAAAAACAGAGTAGGGGAGTTAGTAGATGGGGAGCTGGAGGTATTGGGTAGATGGCGGGAATATTTTGAGGAACTTTTAAATGTCGATGAAAAAAGGGAGGCGGTAATTTCATGTACTGGCCAGGGAGGTACAACATCGTTTAGGAGTGAAGAAGAGCAGGATGTGAGTGTGGGGGAGGTGCGTGAGGCATTACGTAGAATGAAAGGGGGTAAAGCAGCTGGAACTGACGGGATCATGACAGAAATGTTAAAAGCAGGGGAGGATATAGTGCTGGAGTGGTTGGTATTTTTGTTTAATAAATGTATGAAAGAGGGGAAGGTACCTAGGGATTGGCAGAGAGCATGTATAGTTCCTTTATATAAAGGGAAGGGGGATAAAAGAGAGTGTAAAAATTATAGGGAATAAGTTTACTGAGTATACCAGGTAAAGTGTATGGCAGGGTTATTATTGAAAGAATTAGAGGTAAAACAGAGAGTAGGATTGCAGATGAGCAAGGAGGCTTTAGAGTGGGTAGGGGATGTGTAGATCAAGTGTTTACAGTGAAGCATATATGTGAACAGTACAGTGGTACCTCGAGTTACGATGGTCCCCAAAATCGCCCTTTTATGTAAGTTCATTTTTTTAAATGCTTTTGTAAGTATATTTTTGGGGGTGTAAAAGGACTAGTCTATTTTACATTATTCCTTATGGGGATAAATTCGTTTGGTAATGGCACTTGAACAGCATTCTCGAACGAAAAAATATCGTAACTCGAGGTACCACTGTACTTAGATAAAGGTAGAGAAGTTTTTATTGCATTTATGGATTTAGAAAAGGCATATGATAGAGTGGATAGGGGAGCAATGTGGCAAATGTTGCAAGTGTATGGAATAGGTAGTAAGTTACTGAAGGCTGTAAAGAGTTTTTATGAGGATAGTGAGGCTCAGGTTAGGGTGTGTAGGAGAGAGGGAGATTACTTCCCGGTAAAAGTAGGTCTTAGACAGGGATGTGTAATGTCACCATGGTTGTTTAATATATTTATAGATGGGGTTGTAAAAGAAGTAAATGCTAGGGTGTTGGGGAGAGGGGTGGGATTAAATTATGGAGAATTAAATGCAAAATGGGAGTTGATACAGTTACTTTTGCTGATGATACTGTGCTTATGGGAGATTCTAAAGAAAAGTTGCAAAGGTTAGTGGACGAGTTTGGGAGAGTGTGTAAAGGTAGAAAGTTAAAAGTGAACATAGATAAGAGTAAGGTGATGAGGGTATCAAACGATTTAAATAAAGAAAAATTGGATATCACATTGGAGAGATGGATTATGGAAGAAGTAAATGTTTTCAGATATTTGGGAGTTGATGTGTCAGCGGATGGGTTTATGAAGGATGAGGTTAACCATAGAATTGATGAAGGAAAAAAGGTGAGTGGTGCATTGAGGTATCTGTGGAGACAAAAAACGTTATCCATGGAGGCAAAGAAGGGAATGTACGAAAGTATAGTCGTACCAACACTCTTATATGGGTGTGAAGCATGGGTTGCAAATGCTGCAGCGAGGAGGAGGCTGGAGGCAGTGGAGATGTCCTGTCTAAGGGCAATGTGTGGTGTAAATATTATGCAGAAAATTCGGAATGTGGAAATTAGGAGAAGGTGTGGAGTTACTAAAAGTATTTGTCAGAGGGCTGAAGAGGGGTTGTTGAGGTGGTTTGGTCATTTAGAGAGAATGGATCAAAGTACAATGACTTGGAGAGCGTATAAATCTGTAGGGGAAGGAAGGAAGGCGGGGTAGGGGTCGTCCTAGAAAAGGTTGGAGGGAAGGGGTAAAGGAGGTTTTGTGGGCGAGGGGCTTGGACTTCCAGCAAGCATGTGTGAGCGTGTTAGATAGGAGTGAATGGAGACGAATGGTTTTTGGGACATGACGATCTGTTGGAGTGTGAGCAGGGTAACATTTTGTGAAGGGATTCAGGGAAACCAGTTAATTGATTTAGTTGGACTTGAGTCCTGGAAATGGGAAGTACAATGCCTGCACTTTAAAGGAGGGGTCTGAGATAGTGACAGCTGGGAGGGACTTTTCTCAGCTGTCGTATCTGAGCTCCTCTGCAAAGACAGTGATTATGTATGAGTGTGGTGAAAGTGTTGAATGATGATGAAAGTATTTTCTTTTTGGGGATTTTCTTTCTTTTTGGGTCACCCAGCCTCGGTGGGAGACGGCCGACTTGTTGGAAAAAAAAAAAAAATACTGTAATACAGAATACAGGTGTCCATGGTTTTATGCAATAGATGTGTTCCAGGTCCATGGCAATTGTACTTAGCTCTTCTGTCCACCGTTATGTGGTTTGAAAACTGTATGGGAAAAATAGGGTTAGGTTCCGGTGCTTCGAAAACAGTTTAACATGTTTTTTAAGCTTTGTTATTCATCAAAATTAATAGTTTTTCATACCTTACATTGCTGGTTGATAGGCAAGTGTGTGGAGAGGGTTGATTAGGCCTTGTACATGTACAAACATATAGCAGGCAATATCAGCTTCAACCACCATCACCTCCTGCCAGTATGTTAACATCAGTAAAAAAAGCCACATTTCCTTACTAAATTGTACCAATAGTTGTTGTTGATTGTTGACATGCTAGTGTGTAGAGAGGGTTAATGTGGTCCTGTATAATACCTGTATACCTGGAATATACATACCTAGAGAGGGTTTCGGGGGTCAATGTCTCTGCGGCCCTGTCTGTGACCAGGCCTCATGGTGGACCAGGGCCTGTTACTGTTGGTGGCACATAAACCGACGTACGAACCACAGCCCGGCTGGTCAGGTACTAACTGCCTGTCCAAAGCCGCCTTGAAGACAGACAGGGGTCTCTTGGTAATCCCCCTTATGTATGCTGGGAGGCAGTTTAACAGTCTTGGGACCCTGACACTTATTGTGTTGTCCCTTATCGTGCTAGTGGCGCCCCTGCTTTTCATTGGGGGGATGTTGCATTGTCTGCAGAGTCTTTTGCTTTCATAGGGAGTGATTTTTGTGTGCAGATTTGGTACTAATCCCTCTAGGATTTTCCAAGTGTATATAATCCTGTATCTCAACCGTCTTCATTCCAGAGAATACAGGTTGAGGAGCTTCAAACGTTCCCAGTAATTTAGGTGTTTCATCGCACTTATGTGTGCCGTGAAGGTTCTCTACATTTTCTAGATATTGCTCATATCTATGCAGAAATTGGAAGCAAAACATGGTTTCATCCTGAAACAGAAATGAAAACAATTGTTTCTAAGTCATGTGGACCCCTTGTCTTACTAAACCACAGTAAAGTCAATTGCACACGAACACATGCACACAGGAGCTGAGTCTCGACCCCTGCAACCACAATTAGGTGAGTACAGTGCTTAGAAAAGGAACTGAAAAACCTGAAACAGCTTAAAGAGATAAATGACAGTTCAGACATGACATCAGGAACTTCTACATCAGTCACAGACAAGGGGACTGTAGGGAGCAAAGATTCTATACTGTATGCGAAGGTCCTATCAGACCCACGTGGGGCCCAGACAAAGACGAGGAACACACTAGGAACAAATGAGAGGTCTGAAAAGACAATGAAGTAGCTATACTATATGCAGGGACTCTAACAGACAACTGCAGTGGCCAGGAACAGCTGAGCAGGAAAGACAGACCACTGAGCATAGGGGCTTCAGCCAGGGAAGGGATTGAAGGAAGGAACTCTTCAATGGAAGGAACTAAAACATCTCAGAGGATGCAAAGGGAGACACAGTGGGAGGATGAAAGGGAGAGGTCAATTTTTGTTTATGGGCTCCAGGAAGTTGAAGGGGAAACCTATGATAAAAGAAAACAGAAGGAGAAAAAAGCGATTGAAGGTGTCATAAAAGCAATAGGTGAAGGTGACATGACCCAGGTGACAAATTTTCAGAGAATTGGGTGGTTTGCAAGGGTAAAAGAATGACCTCTCAGAGTAATTTTCAAGGCAGAATCAGCTTGAACCATGATCCTGCAGGAGAAAGCACGACTGAGGGACAAACCGGAGTACCGGAGAGTGTACCTCGATCGAGACAGAACACAAGAGGAAAAGATGATACTGAAAGAGAGGGTACAAAGACGAAAGGAGGAATGAGAGGAAATGACAAAGACGAGCAGAAGAACCCAGACCCAGGTGGAAGGGCAAACATACCCTCCAGAAACACTCACAGGACTCCAACCATGACAACCCCAAGGCAACTGAACAATCTAAACCAACACCCACACACTGTTCCCTCTGTCCCCACCCCCACATCACAAACCCCACCCCTACAGCAACCCCCTATGGGCACTCTGCCCCACCCCATCACAAACCCCACCCCACCACAACCCCTCATAGGCCCCCACCAGAGTTCCTGCTCCCCCAACCCCAATATTCTCCCAGGACCACAGTTTTAGAAAATAAGTTGAAGGTTTGGTACACGAACGCGGATGGAATAACAAATAAATATAAGGAGTGGAATGAAGGAATCAGTGAGAAGTCCCCAGACATCATAGCAGTCACAGAAACGAAATTCACTGAGACAATAACAGACGCAGTCTTCCCACAGGAATATCAGATCCTGAGGAAAGATAGAAGGACCAGAGGGGAAGAGGGGTTGCACTGCTCATAAGAAACCGATGGAGATTTGAGGAAATGGAAGGCATGGACGAGATTAGTGGAAGGGATTGCATAGTAGGTAAAATTCAGTCTGGGGAACATAAGGTAGTCATAACAGTGATGTATAACCCACCACAGAACTGCAGGAGGCCAAGAGAGGAATATGAAGAGAGCAACAGAGCAATGGTGGACACACTGGCTGAGGTGGCAAGAAGAGCTCACTCGAGCAGAGTAAAGTTACTGGTTATGGGCGATTTCAACCACAGGGAGATTGATTGGGAAAACCTGGAGCCACATGGGGGTCCCAAAACATGGAGAGCCAAGATGATGGATGTGGTACTGGAAAACCTCATGCATCAACATGTCAAGGACACTACCAGAGAGAGAGGGGAGGATGAACCAGCGAGACTGGACCTCGTGTTCACCCTGAGCAGTTCAGACATTGAGGACATCACATATGAGGCTCCTGGAAGCCAGTGACCACGTGGTCCTCAGCTTTGAGTATATAGTAGAGTTACAAGTGGAGAGGGTAACAGGGGTTGAATGGAAAAAGCCAAACTATGAAAGGGTGGACTACACAGGTATGAGAAACTTCCTGCAGGAGGTTCAGTGGGACAGAGAAATGGTAGGAAAGTCAGTAAACAAAATGATGGAATATGTAACAACAAAATGTGAGGAGGCAGAGGAAAGGTTTGTTCCCAAGGGCAACAGAAATAATGGGAAGACCAGAACGAGCCCTTGGTTTACCCGAAGGTGTAGGGAAGCAAAGACTTAAGTGCACTAGAGAATGGAAAAAGTACAGAAGGCAAAGGACCCAGGAAAATAAGGAGATTTGTCAAAAAGCCAGAAACGAGTATGCACAGATAAGGAGGGAGGCCCAGCGACAGTACAAAAACGACATAGCATCGAAAGTCAAGTCTGACCCGAAACTGATGTATAGCCACATTAGGAGGAAGACAACAGTCAAAGACCAGGTGATCAGGCTGAGGAAAGAAGGTGGGGAACTCACAAGAAATGATCAAGAGGTATGTGAGGAGCTCAACACGAGATTTAAGGAGGTATTTACAGTGGAGACAGGAAGGACTCTGGGAAGACAGAACAGAGTGGGACACCAACAAGGAATATACCAACAAGTGTTGGATGACATACACACAACTGAAGAGGTGAAGAAGCTGCTCAGTGACCTTGATACCTCAAAGGCGATGGGACCGGACAACATCTCCCCGTGAGTCCTTAGAGAGGGAGCAGAGATGCTGTGTGTGCCACTAACCACAATCTTCAACACATCCCTTGAAACTGGGCAACTACCTGAGATATGGAAGAAGGCAAATGTAGTTCCCATTTTTAAGAAAGGAGACAAAAACGAGGCACTAAACTATAGACCAGTGTCACTGACATGTATTATGTGCAAAGTCATGGAGAAGATTATCAGGAGGAGAATGGTGGAGCACCTGGAATGGAACAAGATTATAAACGACAACCAGCGCTGATTCATGGAAGGCAAATCCTGTGTCAAAAACCTTCTGGAGTTCTATGACAAAGTAACAGAAGTAAGACACGAGAGAGAGAGGGGTGGGTTGATTGCATTTTCTTGGACTGCAAGAAGGCCTTTGACACAGTTCCTTACAAGAGATTAGTGCAGAATCTAGAGGATCAGGCGTGTATAACAGGAAGGGCACTACAATGGATCAGAGAATACCTGACAGGGAGGCAACAACAGGTCATGGTATGTGATGAGGTATCACAGTGGGTGCCTGTGACGAGCGGGGTCCCACAGGGGTCAGTCCTAGGACCAGTGCTATTCTTGGTATATGTGAATGACATGATGGAAGGGATAGACTCAGAAGTGTCCCTGTTTGCAGATGATGTGAAGTTAATGAGGAGAATTAAATCAGATGAGGATCGGGCAGGACTTCAAAGAGACCTGGACAGGCTGGACATCTGGTCCAGCAACTGGCTTCTCGAATTTAACCCCGCCAAATGCAAAGTCATGAAGATTGGGGAAGGGCAAAGAAGACCGCAGACAGAGTATAGGCTAGGTGGCCAAAGACTGCAAACCTCGCTCAAGGAGAAAGATCTTGGGGTGAGTATAACACCGAGCACATCTCCGGAAGCACACATCAACCCGAACCAGCATGGCTTTAGAGCGGGTCGATCATGCCTGTCACAGCTGCTGAACCATTATGACAGAATTACGGAGGCATTGGAGGACGACCAAAACGCAGATGTGATTTACACAGATTTTGCAAAGGCGTTTGACAAATGCGATCATGGAGTGATAGCGCACAAAATGAGGGCCATAGGCATTACGGGGAAGGTAGGCAGATGGATTTTTGAGTTCCTAACACAAAGAACACAAAAAGTAGTAGTGAACAGGGCAAGATCCAGCATCAGCGAGGTCAAAAGCTCAGTGCCCCAAGGCACTGTCCTGGCACCTCTGCTGTTTCTCATCCTCATAGCAGACATAGATAAAAACACCCAGCACACTTTTGTATCATCATTTGCAGATGACACTAAAATAAGCATGAAAGTCACTACGGTAGAGGACACTGAAAAATTACAGGAGGACATAAGCAAGGTCTTCCAATGGGCAGTGGAGAACAACATGACGTTCAATGGTGATAAGTTTCAGCTGCTTAGGTATGGAAAAATGAAGAACTCAAAAGGAACACTATATACAAAACGCAAGAGGGTCACCACATAGAACGAAAGGAACACGTAAAGGACTTGGGAATAATTATGTCTGCTGATCTGTCGTTTAAAGACCATAACAAGACAAAGATCACAACAGCCAGGAAGATGACGGGGTGGGTATTGAGAACTTTCAAAACAAGGGAAATAATGCCGATGGTGACACTATTCAAATCGCTAGTGCTCCCTCACTTAGAATACTGCTCAGTGCTGACGGCCCCGTTCAGGGCAGGAGAAATAGCAGAGCTGGAACAAATCCAGAGATCGTTTACGGCTCACATTGAGCCATTGAAACATCTAAATTATTGGGAACGCCTTCAAGTCTTGAACATGTACTCATTGGAGCGGAGGAGAGAGATACATGATAATATATACATGGAAAGTACTTGAGGGCCTGGTCCCAAATCTGCACACTGCCATAACAACATACTGGAGTGAGAGATATGGGAGAAAGTGTAAAATAAACCCAGTGAGGAGCAGGGGTGCGGTGGGGACAATACGGGAGCACTGTATTAACATCCGGGGTCCCAGACTATTCAACATCTTACCAGAAGATATCCGAAACACGGCTGGAACCAGTGTAGAAGCCTTCAAGAGGAAACTGGACAAATATCTTCACCAGGTGCCAGATCAACCAGGCTGTGATGGATATGTGGGGCAGCGGGCCTCCAGCAGCAACAGCCTGGTTGACCAGGCAAGCACCAGACGAGCCTGGCCCATGGCCGGGCTCAGAGAGTAGATACTCTCGAAACTCTTCAAAGGTATATCAAAGGTAACCAGATAACTGGTGCAGCATATGGTCGACTGGCAAACCCGAGAATAGCATTCCGATACCTTAGTAAGGAATCGTTCAAGACACTACACCATGTACGTCAGGCCCATACTAGAGTATGTAGCACCAGTTTGGAACCCACACCTGGTCAAGCACGTCAAGAAATTAGAGAAAGTGCAAAGGTTTGCGACAAGGTTCAAATTCAAATTCAAATTCTTTATTTCTAGTAATAATAATAATAATAATAATAATAATAATTTTTATTTCAATGCATGTTACAAGTGTACATTGTTATTGGTAGTTACAATTATAAAACTGTAATGCAAGGAGAGCCACTGGCATGCCATGACATTAGGGGCAGCTTATTCTAAAGACTTATTCACTAAAGACTTAATGCTAGAGAAATTGATTGAGTTTATTCTAGTTCTGTATTATTTAAAATTTCAATCTGATTATACATACAATAAAAAGACAATACAAGAGAAATTGGTTGAGTTTAGTTTAGTTGTATATTTTAAATCAAGTTACAATATGTTGATGCTATACATACTAGTATAATAACAATACTAGAAAATTTATTGAGTTTCTTCTAGTTATATATATTATTTCTATTTAACAAAATGATGATACTATAATATTTAAATGAACAATATGATGATATGATATTGCAACAAGTGTTAAGGAGGATGACATATAAATTGAGATTATCTTAAGTAAAATAACATTGGGTTTGAAAGTTTGTTACAGTATGAGTATTTACTATAGTGTGAGTAGGTGAGTTTTGAGAAGAGTCTTGAATTGATTTTCGGACAAGGTTAACTTAATATTTACTGGTAATGAATTCCAGATTCTGGGGCCCTTTATGTGCATAGAATTTTTACATTGGTTAGTATGGACTCGGGGTATGTCAAATAGTGATCTGTGTCTTGTGTCATGGTCGTGGGACCTATTAAAGTTGTTGAGGAGAATTTTGAGCGGAGGGTTGATATTAGCATGTAGAGTTTTATGTATGTAGATGGCACATGAATAGGTGTGAATATTTTTTACGGTGAGGAGTTTTAATGTTCTGAATATAGGTGGAGTATGTTGTCTAGAGTGGGAATTTATCATCATCCTGACTGCAGCCTTTTGCTGGGTTATGAGTGGTCTAAGGTGATTTAATGTTGTTGAGCCCCATGCACTGATTCCATAGGTGAGATAAGGGTAGATAAGAGAATGATATAGTGCAATGAGAGCTGGTTGTGGCACATGATAGCGTATCTTAGATAATATACCTACTGTCTTTGAGATTTTCTTGGAAATTTGTTGTATATGAGTTTGGAATTTAAGACTACTGTCAAGGTGGATTCCTAGGAATTTTCCCTCTTTGAGTCTTGTGATGGGTGCACCATTTAGTGTTATGTTAAGTGGAACATTTGTAGCTTTGTTTCCAAACTGTATGAAGTAGGTCTTGTCAGTATTGAGAGTAAGTTTATTTGTCGTCATCCATGTTGTTATTTTCTGTAATTCGGCATTAACTGTGTTGGCTAGTATGACTGGATTTGGGTGAGAGAAGACATATGTTGTGTCATCTGCAAATAAAATGGGTTTGAGTAGTTGTGATGCATTCGGTAGGTCGTTTATGTAAATGAGAAATAAGAGTGGCCCCAGGACACTACCTTGAGGACACCGACTGTAATTTGTCGTGTGGAAGAGTTCACTCCATTTGTGTACACATACTGGCTTCTGTTGCTAAGGTACGACTTTAGGTAATGGAGGGGTGCCCCTAATACCATAGTGCGCTAATTTTGTGAGCAATAACTCATGGTCGACTGTATCAAATGCTTTGCGTAGGTCTATAAAGATTCCCAGCGGAACTTCTTTCTTCTCAAGTGCGGTGTATATTAACTCTAACATGTGTGTTATAGCATCGTTTGTGCTCTTGTTAGTCCTGAATCCAAATTGACAGGGGTTTAGTACATTGTGTGAAACGAGGAAGGAATAGATCTGTTTATGAATTAATTTTTCGAAGATTTTAGAAAGCAGTGGTAAATTTGAGATTGGTCTATAATTGTTCAAGTCACTTTGGTCACCTCCTTGTGGATCGGGGTGACCCTAGCTATTTTGAGAATTGATGGGAAGGTGGAAGATTCAATGGATTTATTGAATAATGTTGCTATAATTGGTGACAGTACGTGTGAAGCTTTTTTGTACATAAAGGGTGGTAAGCTGTTTATGTCTCCTGCTTTGTTTTTGAGGGTGTTTATTATGAGCGAGACTTCAATTGAGTTGGTAGGAGCTAGGAATAGTGTTTCTGGGTAGGTGTTGGTGAGGTAGTCTGTTGGACGAGTGTTCGAGCTTGGGATTTTACTCGCTAGATTTTTACCTATGGTGGAGAAGAAAACATTAAGTCTGTTTGCTGTCTCAGTCGGTGAGAGTAGGGGTTCGTCTGTTTTTGATAATTTGATGGTATTTTTCGTGGATATCTTTTTTTTTTTTTTATTAACACATCGGCCGATTCCCACCAAGGCAGGGTGGCCCGAAAAAGAAAAACTTTCATCATCATTCACTCCATCACTGTCTTGCCAGAGGGGTGCTTTACACTACAGTTATAAAACTGCAACATTAACACTCCTCCTTCAGAGTGCCGGCACTGTACTTCCCATCTCCAGAACTCAAGTCCGGCCTGCCGGTTTCCCTGAATCCCTTCATAAATGTTACTTTGCTCACACTCCAACAGCACGTCAAGTATTAAAAACCATATGCCTCCATTCACTCCTATCAAATACGCTCACACATGCTTGCTGGAAGTCCAAGCCCCTCGCACACAAAACTTCCTTTACCCCTCCCTCCAACCTTTCCTAGGCCGACCCCTACCCGCCTTCCCTCCACTACAGATTTATACACTCTCGAAGTCACTCTGTCTCGTTCCATTCTCTCTACATGTCCAAACCACCTCAACAACCCCCTCCTCAGCTCTCTGGACAATCGTTTTGGTAATCCCGCACATCCTCCTAATTTCCAAACTCCGAATTCTCTGCATTATATTCACACCACACATTGACCTCAGACATGACATTTCCACTGCCTCCAGCCTTCTCCTCGTTGCAACATTCATCACCCATGCTTCACACCCATATAAGAGCGTTGGTATAACTATACTCTCATACATTCCCTCTTTACTTCCATGGACAAGGTTCTTTGTCTCCACAGACTCCGAAGTGCTCCACTCACCCTTTTCCCCTCATCAATTCTATGATTCACCTCATCCTTCATAGACCCATCTGCCGACATGTCCACTCCCAAATATCTGAATACATTCACCTCCTCCATACTCTCTCCCTCCAATCTGATATCCAATCTTTCGTCACCTATTCTTTTTGTTATCCTCATCACCTTACTCTTTCCTATATTCACTTTCAATTTTCTTCTTTTACACACCCTACCAAATTCATCCACCAACCTCTGCAACTTCTCTTCAGAATCTCCCAAAAGCACAGTGTCATCAGCAAAAAGCAACTGTGACAACTCCCACTTTGTATTTGCTTCTTTATCTTTTAGCCCAACACCTCTTGCCAAGACCCTCGCATTCACTTCTCTTACAACCCCATCTATAAATATATTGAACAACCACGGTGACATCACACATCCTTGTCTAAGGCCCACTTTTACTGGGAAATAGTCCCTTCCCTCCTACACACTCTAACCTGAGCCTCACTATCCTCATAAAAACTCTTCACTGCTTTCAGTAACCTTCCTCCTATTCCATACACCTGCAACATCTGCCACATTGCCCCCCTATCTACCCTATCATACGCCTTTTCCAAATCCATAAATGCCACAAAAACATCTTTACCCTTATCCAAATACTGTTCACCTATATGTTTCACTGTAAACACTTGGTCTACACACCCCTACCTTTCCTAAAGCCCCTTGTTCATCTGCTATCCTACTTTCTGTCTTACTCTTAATTCTTTCAATAATAACTCTACCATACACTTTACCAGGTACACTCAACAGACTTATTCCCCTATAATTTTTGCACTCTCTTTTGTCCCCTTTGCCTTTATACAAAGGAACAATACACGCTCTCTGCCAATCCCTAGGTACCTTACCCTCTTCCATACATTTATTAAATAATAGCACCAACCACTCCAAAACTATATCCCCACCTGCTTTTAACATTTCTATCTTTACCCCATCAATCCCAGCTGCCTTACCCCCTTTCATTCTACCCACTGCCTCACGAACTTCCCCTACACTCACAACTGGCTCTTCCACACTCCTACAAGATGTTATTCCTCCTTGCCCTACACACGAAATCACAGCTTCCCTGTCTTCATCAACATTTAACAAATCCTCAAAATATTCTCTCCATCTTCCCGATACCTCTAACTCTCCATTTAATAACTCTCCTCTCCTATTTTTAACTGTCAAATCCATTTGTTCTCTAGGCTTCCTCAACTTATTAATCTCATTCCAAAACTTTTTCTTATTTTCAACAAAATTTGCTGATAACATCTCACCCACTCTCTCATCTGCTCTCTTTTACATTGCTTCACCACTCTTTTAACCTCTCTTTTTCTCTCCATATACTCTTCCCTCCTTGCATCACTTCTACTTTGTAAAAACCTCTCATATGCTAACTTTTTCTCCCTTACTACTCTCTTTACATCATCATTCCACCAATCGCTCCTCTTCCCTCCCGCACCCACTCGCCTGTAACCACAAACTTCTGCTGAACACTCTAACACTACATTTTTAAATCTACCCCATACATTTTCGACCCCATTGCCTACACTCTCACTAGCCCATCTACCCTATAGTTGTTTATATTTACCTAACTGCCTCCTCTTTTAGTTTATAAACCTTCACCTCTCTTTTACTTACTGATTCTATTTTCCTTGTATCCCATCTACCTTTTACTCCCACTGTAGCTATAACTAAAAAGTGATCTGATATATCTGTAGCCCCTCTATAAACATGTACATCCTGAAGTCTACTCAACAGTCTTTTATCTACAAATACATAGTCCAACAAACTACTGTCATTACGCCCTACATCATATCTTGTATACTTATTTATCCTCTTTTTCTTAAAATATGTATTACCTATAACTAAACCCCTTTCTATACAAAGTTCAATCAAAAGGCTCCCATTATCATTTACACCTGGCACCCCAAACTTACCTACTACACCCTCTCTGCATGTTTCTCCCACTTTAGCATTTAGGTCCCCTACCACAATTACTCTCTCATTTGGTTCAAAAGTTCCTATACATTCGCTAACATCTCCAAAATCTCTCTCCCCTCTACACTCCTCTCTTCTCCAGGTGCATACACGCTTATTATGACCCACTTTTCGCATCCGACCCTTATTTTAATCCACATAATCCTTGAATTTACACATTTATATTCCCTCTTTTCCTTCCATAACTGATTCTTCAACATTATTGCTACCCCTTCCTTAGCTCTAACTCTCTCAGATACTCCTGACTTAATCCCATTTATTTCTCCCCACTGCAACTCGCCTACCCCCTTCAGCTTTGTTTCGCTTAGGGCCGGACATCCAACTTCTTTTCATTCATAACATCGGCAATCATCTCTTTCTTATCATCCGCACTACATCCACGCACATTCAGACAACCCAATTTTATGAAGTTTTTCTTCTTCTCGTTTTTAGTAGATATCTTTTTATTTCCTAGAATTGTAGATAGGGTTTTCCAGGTCTTTTTCATATCACCTTTTACGGTCTGGAGTCTGTTCTCATTATACAATTTTTTGGACCTTCTTATCAGGCTAGTAAGGATTGATGAGTAGCGTTTGGATTGTTCTCTGGTTATTAGACCCCTTCTATATTGTTTTTCATATTGGTGCCTCTTATTTATGGATTTAAGGATGCTGGGTGTTAGCCAGGGATTGTTAAGTCTCTTAGCTGTGATCTGTTTAGTTTTTTTCGGGCAATGTCTGTTATAGAGGGTATGTGTTTTTTTAAGAAAGTTCTTGATGCATTCATTAGTATCTGAATGTGTTTCCAATTCATTAAGCCAGTCAATGTTCGTCATAGCTGATATAAAATTATTAACAGCAGACTCATTATGTAGTCTGAAGGTAACTTTTGAATTTCTTGGGGCAGAATGCCTAGGTTAGTTATGAGAAAGGTAGGGTAGTGGTCTGTGGTGTTTTCTGTGATTATGCCTGATTTTAGAGGAGATATTGTGTTAGTCCAGATGTGGTCTAGTAACGAGGTACTATTATCGGAGATTCTTGTAGGTTTTGATATTGTTGGTAGTAATAAGCAGTTGCTCATAGTGTTTGTGAACAAACTACTGTCATTACGCCCTACATCATATCTTGTATACTTATTTATCCTCTTTTCTTAAAATATGTATTACCTATAACTAAACCCCTTTCTATACAAAGTTCAATCAAAGGGCTCCCATTATCATTTACACCTGGCATCCCAAACTTACCTATCACACCCTCTCTAAGTGTTTCTCCTACTTTAGCATTTAGGTCCCCTACCACAATATCAGCAACAACAAGACTCCATGTTGCCGTCAGGTGAGCATCCAGCACCAACTTTGCGGTCTTATAACTACTGACCCTAAATTTTTTTTATCCTATTACATGTAGAAAAATGCCCCTTTTTTTTTCAAAATACAACGGACCCCTGGTGTTCATAGTCATTGGAGTTCGTAAAATTCGTAGTTAGTAACATTTTTTCGTAAAAATATTGGTTCGGTGATCGTAGATCTGCTCGGAGATCGTAATTCATCCCGGACGTGTATGCATGGCCCGCGCGGCCCGACACTCCATTTAGAGTCAGTGTGTCATTGTTTACCAGCGAGTGATGGTCACCCACACGTTCATACCATACATTTTGTCATTATTCCATTCTTTTTAGTGCTTGCAACTGCTAAATAAGCCACCATGGGCCCAAAGAAAGCTCCTAGTGCCAGCCCTGTGGTAAAGAAGGTCAGAAACATGGTAGAACTGAAAAAAGAGATCATTGCAAAATATGAAAGTGGAGTACGTGTCGCCGAGCTGGCCAGGCTGTATGGCAAAGCCCATACAACCATCACTTCCATCGTGGCCAAGGGAAATGAAATCAAGGAAGCTGTTGTTGCGAAAGGTGCAAGCAAGTATGGTCACAAAACAGAGATCGCAAATACTGGAAGATGTGGAGACTTTGTTGTTGGTGTGGATCACCGAGAAAGAATTAGCAGGAAATAGTGTTACGCAGGCGATAATATCTGAAAAAGCAAGGCAGTTGCACGGTTATCTCATCAAGAAAATGCCTGCAATAAGTGCGGAAGTGAGCGACTTTAAAGCCAGCAAAGGCTGGTTTGACAGATTTAAGAAGCGTAGTGGCATACACAGTGTGATAAGGCATGGTGAGGCTGCCAGTTCTGACAAATGTGCGGCTGAAAAGTATGTGGAAGAATTTCAGGAATATGTAGAGGCTGAAGGATTCGTCCCCAACAAATGTTCAATTGGAGAAACAGTCCTGTTTTGGAAGAAAATGCCAAACAGGACCTACATTACAGAGGAGGAAAAGGCAGTGTCAGGACACAAGCCTATGAAAGACAGGCTAACTCTTATGTTGTGTAGTAATGCTAGTGGGGATTTCAAAGTGAAGCCTTTATCTGTATCACTCTGAAAATCCCAGAGTGTTCAAGAAATACAGTGTTGCCAAGGCTAATTTGTGTGTGATATGGAAGGCTAACACTAAGGCATGGGTCACGAGGGAAATTTTCCTTGATTGGTTCAATGAAGTGTTTGGCCCCAGTGTGAAGAAATACCTCCTGGAAAATAAATTGGATCTCAAGTGCCTCCTGGTAATGGACAATGCTCCTGGTCATCCTCGAGACTTGGAATTGCAAATTGTTGAGGAGTTTTCGTTTCATCACAGTGAAGTTCTTGCCCCCTAATACCACTCCTCTCCAGCCCATGGACCAGCATGTCATTTGTAACTTCAAAAACTGTACTCCAAAGCAATGTTTCAAAGGTGCTTTGACATAACCTCAGACACTCATTTGACCCTAAGAGAGTTCTGGAAAGATCACTTCAATATCCTCCATTGCATAAACCATATAGGGAAGGCTTGGGAGGAAGTGAGCTCCAGGACTTTGAACTCTGCTTGGAAAAAATGTGTGCAGACTGTCGAAGAGAGGGATTTTGAAGGGTCCTGACCCTCAGGACCCTGAGCCAGTTGTGGAAAAAATTGTGGCACTGGGGAAGTCCATGGGGTTGGAGGTTAGTAGCGAGGATGTGGAAGAGTTGATGGAGGACTACAACGAAGAGCTAACCACTGCAGATCTGCAAGAGCTTCATCTGCAACGGCAACAGACCACAGCTCGGGAAATTGCTTCAGAGGAGGAAGAGAGATGGAAGACGTTGCCTTCTTCAAAGATTAAGGAGATTTGTGCCAAGTGGACTGATGTGCAAAGATTTATGGATGATTTTCACCCTAACAAAGCTGTTGCAGGCCGTGTTCGCAACATGTACAATGACAATGTGATGTCCCATTTCAGGGAAGTTTTAAAGAAACGCCAGACACAGAGCTCCCTGGACAGATATTTTGTGAGACTGGGGTCCAGTGACTCTCAAGCTGGTCCTAGTGGCATTAAAAAACAAAGAAGGGAAGTAACCCCGGAAAAGGACTTGGTACCTGAGGTCTTTATGGAAGGGGATTCCCCTTCCAAACAATGAAAAAACTTCCATCCTCTCTCCTCCTCCCGTCTTCCACACATCAACAACTCTTCAATAAAGGTAAGCGACATGTTGTTATACTTTTATTCTTCATGTCTCATTGTTTTCTGTGTAATTTAATGTATATTTAATGCACAATTTTTTTATTTTATTTTAACC
This sequence comes from Cherax destructor, assembly GCA_009830355.1. Classification (NCBI taxonomy): domain Eukaryota; kingdom Metazoa; phylum Arthropoda; class Malacostraca; order Decapoda; family Parastacidae; genus Cherax; species Cherax destructor. The sequence goes on along the minus strand of WNWK01010617.1, from coordinate 33,433 downwards.
CTTAAACTGTCCACACGTAGATATACGTTCGCGTGCGTACTGTTCCGAACGTAGATCTACGTTTTTTTTCAAATGCTTTTAACCTTGCCACGATAAGCCTGAGTTGCCTAGAGATTAGAGAATGGGTCTGTGCACTCAGTGTGTGCAGTATTATAACATGTGGGAATGACAAACAAAATGCACTCTTCATTTTAAAGAAAAAGAACAATTTATTTTTTTCTCAAAATATTCGGTCAGCTACGCACGTGAACATATATCTACGTGTAGACAGTTTAAGGATTAATACTTTTGGGTGTCTTGAACGGATTAATTGAATTTCCATTATTTCTTATGGGGAAAATGGATTCGGAGTTAGTAATATTCGGTGTTAGTAACGCCCTCTGGAACGGATTAATTACGAACTCCAGGGGTCCACTATATTTGAAGCGCTGGGCGAGAGAACGTAGATCTGTGTTTGGACAGTTAGCGCGTTAAGCTTAATTTGCCGAATAAATATCAGTCTCTATCAATTCAGATAACAATTTCTGAAATCACCACCAGAAATTGTATAAGGAGACCTAAACATGTGGTTCTAGCTGTTGTTACTCTATAACAACAGCAAGTGAAAAATGCCTGGTTTTCATTATAATGTTGCACTAGCCAAAAATCACCTTATTTTAAGGCCTGTTTTCTACCTTCAAGGGCAAAAATGCCTGTCTAGAAAATAGATATCTTGTAGTTTAGAATCTACTCTTTCTAATGAATTTTTTTTTTTAAGAAAATTGGTTGTACTTTTTTTTTCCCTTTTGGTTTTTAAAAATGGCCTAAAATTTACGAGGTCTTTGAGGGCGTTTTTAGGTACCATTAGCACAAGAACTAAAAATGTTTGAAGTCTGGTATTTTAGGATTGTCCACTTGGGTAGCTGGCTACAATAATATCATACTAAAATAATGTTTTCTTTTAGAGAATTCAAGATTTAATTTTACATGACAAGATTTTTTTGCCTACTTTGGCTTCATTCTGTGAAAAAAAGTAAAAGCATGTAAGTTTTAGGACTGCAGTTTTTGGGGACAATTTTCAAAATGGGTCCACTTGACATGGAATGATCCGAATGAGACTAAACATCAATCATATCTTCACAATTTCTGATGTAGCCTTATCCCCAGTTGACTTCAAAGAAGCCAGCAACATGCCCATGCATTCTACCCCAGGTCCGGACTTATTTTATTATTTTTATTAACACATCGACCGTTTCCCACCAAGGCAGGGTGGCCCAAAAAAGAAAAACTTTCAACATCATTCACTCCATCACTGTCTTGCCAGAGGCATGCTTACACTACAGTTATAAAACTGTAACATTTAACATCCCTCCTTCAGAGTGCAGGCACTGTACTTCCCATCTCCAGGAATCAAGTCCAGCCTGCCGGTTTTCCTGAGTCTATTCATAAATGTTACTTTGCTTCCACTCCAACAGCACATCAAGTATTAAAAACCATTTGTCTCCATTCACTCCTATCAAATTCGCTCATGCATGCTTTCCTAGGCCGACCCCTACCCCGCCTTCCCTCCACTACAGATTTATACACTCTCAAAGTCATTCTACTTTGTTCCATCTTCTCTACATGTCCAAACCACCTCAATAACCCCTCCTCAGCCCTCTGGATAATAGTCTTGGTAATCCCGCACCTCCTCCTAATTTCCACACTATGAATTCACTGCATTCGTTAGATAATAATGTGCCGCAATTCTTCAATCGTGCAATACCCATAACGTGCAAAATAATCTTGTGCTAAATGACGGTCTACTGTAGCTGTAAATTGGCAGTGATTGCAGTGAATTTTGATTAGCCACATTTTATATTTAAAGTACCAAATAGCTCAATGGTTCTAGTGCCTTATAAATTGTTTTTAGAAGACATAATAGAAAGGGAGAAGGCTTGTCATTTTTGTTAAAAGAATCACATCAAGGTACAGTAATAAATAGATGAACTCTCTTAAAACCAAGTGATAGAACAGTGATAGTGATGGAACAAGTGATGGAACAAGTGATGGAACAAGTGATGGAACAAGTGATGGAACAAGTGATGGAACAAGTGATGGAACAAGTGATGGAACAAGTGATGGAACAAGTGATGGAACAAGTGATGGAACAAGTGATGGAACAAGTGATGGAACAAGTGATGGAACAAGTGATGGAACAAGTGATGGAACAAGTGATGGAACAAGTGATGGAACAAGTGATGGAACAAGTGATGGAACAAGTGATGGAACAAGTGATGGAACAAGTGATGGAACAAGTGATGGAACAAGTGATGGAACAAGTGATGGAACAAGTGATGGAACAAGTGATGGAACAAGTGATGGAACAAGTGATGGAACAAGTGATGGAACAAGTGATGGAACAAGTGATGGAACAAGTGATGGAACAAGTGATGGAACAAGTGATGGAACAAGTGATGGAACAAGTGATGGAACAAGTGATGGAACAAGTGATGGAACAAGTGATGGAACAAGTGATGGAACAAGTGATGGAACAAGTGATGGAACAAGTGATGGAACAAGTGATGGAACAAGTGATGGAACAAGTGATGGAACAAGTGATGGAACAAGTGATGGAACAAGTGATGGAACAAGTGATGGAACAGTGATAGAACAAGTGATGGAACAAGTGATGGAACAGTGATAGAACAAGTGATGGAACAGTGATAGAACAAGTGATGGAACAGTGATAGAACAAGTGATGGAACAGTATAATAATAATAATAATAATAATAATAATACTTTATTGAGACATGGTACAGTGATACATGGTTGGGTAGACAAGATACATAGGTATTGATGAGATGTACATGCCAAAAGCCCCTAATATGCTGTGCATTGCGGGCATTCTTAGGACTACTTAATTGTAGACTACATGGTAAAAAGTTATGGTTGATAATTTATAAAATAAGTATAATTGTGTATCTAAGTTATAAAGTTTGAATATAAGTTGGACATATCAATTAATTGTAGCAATGCAACTAATTAAGTGAGATAACAATTTAAAACAATTAATTGCATTGCAGTTACAGTTTACGTGGTCATTATAATGTAAATGTTATGGAAACAGTTAGCTTAGTATGTATTATTCATAACAGGTTTTTACATTTAAGTGATTAGTAAGTTTTTTACATTTAAGTGATTATTCTACTTTGTTGGGAATGTTTGATATTGAGCATTTAGGTTTGGGTGAGAAGGTGGTTTTTTAGCATCGTTTTGAATTGGGGTACAGGCAGGGTTTCTTTGGCAATGACAGGTAATGAATTCCAAATTTTCGTGCCTTTTATATGCATTGAGTTTTTACATAGTGTTAGATGGACACGGGGAACATCGAGGAGTGATCTGTGTCTAGTGTTATGGTCATGTGTCCTGTTAAAATTGGTAAGGAGAAGTTTGAGTGGTGGGTTAATATTTGCATAGAGTGTTCTATGTATGTAATAGGCACAGTAAAAAGTATGGATGTCTTGTATGGTGAGTAAGTTTAGGTCTTTGAATATTAGTGGAGTATGTTGTCTGGAGTGTGAATGTGTTATCATTCTAACTGCTGCCTTTTGTTGTGTTATTAGTGGTCTGAGATGAGTTATTGATGTAGAGCCCCATGTGCAGATTCCATAGGTGAGGTAGGGGTAAATGAGGGAGTGATATAGGGTAAGGAGAGCTGGTTGTGGAACATAGTACCGTATCTTGGATAGTATTCCCACTGTCTTTGAGACTTTCTTGGAAATTTGTTGCATATGTGTCTGAAATTTGAGGCCACTGTCAAGATGGATTCCTAAGAATTTTCCTTCTGTGAGTTTTGTGATAGGGGACCCATTTATCATTATGTTAAGTGGTGCGTTTGTAGCTCTATTCCCAAACTGGATAAAATAGGTTTTATCAATATTGAGAGTAAGTTTGTTGGTCATCATCCAGGTAGATATTTTCTGCAATTCAGTATTTACAGTGTTGGCTAGTATGTCTGGGCTTGGGTGCGAGATAACGTATGTAGTGTCATCTGCAAATAGTATGGGTTTGAGTAGTTGAGATGCATTTGGTAGGTCGTTAATGTAAATGAGAAAGAGAAGTGGGCCAAGAACACTTCCCTGTGGGACACATACTGTAATAGTTTGCGCGGTAGAGCTAGCTCCATTTGTGTACACATATTGGTTTCTGTTGCTAAGGTATGACTTTAGGTAGTTGAGGGAGTGCCCTCTTAAGATAAGATAAGATTTCTTCGGATTTTTAACCCCGGAGGGTTAGCCACCCGGGATAACCCAAGAAAGTCAGTGCGTCATCGAGGACTGTCTGTCTTATTTCCATTGGGGTCCTCAATCTTGTCCCCCAGGATGCGACCCACACTAGTCAACTAACACCCAGGTACCTATTTGCTGCTAGGTGAACATGACAACAGGTGTAAGAAAACACGTCAAAATGTTTTCATCCCGCCGGGAATCGAACCCGGACCCTCCGTGTGTGAAGCGAGAGCTTTAGCCACCAGGCCACCGGGGCCCATACCATAGTGTGCTTTACGTAAATCAATGAAGATTCCCACTGGGATTTCTTTTTTCTCAAGAGCGGTGTAAATTATTTCTAATATGTGTATAATGGCATCATTTGTATTTTTATTAGGCCTGAATCCAAATTGACAGTGGTTGAGTACGTTGTTGGAGGTGAGGTAGGAATATATTTGTCTATGAATTAATTTTTCAAAGATTTTGGAGAGAAGGGGTAAGTTTGATATCGGCCTGTAGTTATTCAGGTCTGTTTGATCTCCTCCTTTATGTAGGGGGGTGACCCTCGCTATTTTGAGTATTGATGGGCAGGTAGAGGATTCGATGGATGTGTTATAGAGTGTTGCAATAATTGGTGAGAGAACTTGAGTGGCTTTTTTGTATATAAAAGGTGGTAAGTTATTTAGGTCACCTGCTTTGTTTTTTAATGTGTTGATTATAAGTGAAACTTCTATTGGGTTGGTCGGGGCTAGGAATAGTGTGTTCGGATAGGAGCCAGTGAGATAGTCGTTAGGTGGAGTGTTTGAACTTTGGATTTTGCTTGCCAGCTTTTTACCTATGGTGGAGAAGAAATCATTGAGTTTGTTTGCTGTATCAATAGGTGATAGAACAAGTGATGGAACAGTGATAGAACAAGTGATGGAACAGTGATGGAACAGTGATAGAACAAGTGATGGAACAAGTGATGGAACAAGTGATGGAACAAGTGATGGAACAAGTGATGGAACAAGTGATGGAACAAGTGATGGAACAAGTGATGGAACAAGTGATGGAACAAGTGATGGAACAAGTGATGGAACAAGTGATGGAACAAGTGATGGAACAAGTGATGGAACAAGTGATGGAACAAGTGATGGAACAAGTGATGGAACAGTGATGGAACAAGTGATGGAACAATGGATATAAAAGGTGGTTAGTAAGTGGTACACCTACTGCAAGTTTATAAAGCAAAGTAAATGATACAATACACAGTGAGACACGGTCAGCTTGCTTGTGGAAATGGATGTGTGTAGAGCTTTATCAAGTGTAATAAAGATGTGCTCTACACCAAGTGTCTATCTTGCAAGCATCGCTCTTGCTTGTGTATCTACAACTAGGTAATCACACATATGTACGTACATGCATGCACGCATGGCCAGCTACAAAATGATTAATGGCTGGAGGGTAAGCATGGTGTCTATAAAACACAGTCCCTCCCTCATTGCTCTCTATCTCTTGTGCATTTTATTAAGGTTTAAAACAATATTTGTTGCCTAATGCTTCTTAATGAAATTATAAAATCTGAAACTGAACACGACTTACTTAAATAAAGACTGAAAATTGTTACAGTATATGAGAGAAAACCATGTTAACTATATATGCATTAATTAAAGTTTGACTGTATCTTGTATTTCAGCATTAAATAACTTCATAAACTAAGCCAACTTTATTCATTAAATTTGAAAAAAATGGATGTGGACAATTAATATTCTAATAGCAAATGCTCTTGTGCTGTCATGTATCTCTGAATGTTTACAGCATCTGATTTTGTTTTAATTGCTAGTGGGTGATGCATGCAGTTGAACGACAGATGATGGCAGTTGCTCGCTCAGAATTCATTTCTGTGGAGTCTGCACTTTGGGCTGCTCTGGACACTGCTATCTGCCTTCGAGAATGTGAGATTTATAGCTATAATCCTGGTAAGTCATTTCAGTCATTTCTATACTTTTTATTAATATTATAGTTCTATACTTTTTAAGTTCAATTTTCATTTGACTTAACATTGCCAATGATGTCTATTTTTTGTTTCACTTTTCTTGTTTGTCTTTCATTTCCATTCTGATTTGTTAATTTTATTTCCCTTTTTTTTTTTAATTTGTTTTTTGCCATCGTTCCTTCATTTTGTATTCTCTCCTTAACTGTCTTAGAACCCTTTTTCCCTAAACATTAATAGCTTTTCAGTTCAAACAATCAAAAATTTGCACAGTTGCTTATTGCAGAGCATTGTGTAGCATGTCGTGTAGCACATATTGTCTAATTGATTTTCTTTGCGTGTGATGCTATCTTATATCTATCATGTAAAACAAAAACTGACTAAATTCAGTGTATGAATAGTTAAAAAAATTATGTAAATTTTGTCAAATACTGGTGCTATTATTAGTGTTTTTAATACACAGTTTCATGTCAGTCATACATACCTCAGTAATTATTTTATTAGTAACTTTCTAATAGCAGAGATACTAATTTCATTTATTAACCAGTAATAAGGTTACCATGCAATAAGATCACAGTAAACAGGTGATATCACAATACAGTATGCAAAATAACCAATTTGAAAAAATAGAGAAATTCCAAGCGATTTCGTGACTACAGTGGACCCCCGAGTTTCGTAAAAACTTCACTCCTGAAGTCTGCTCAAGTGCCATTACCGAACGAATTTACTCCCTTAAGGAAAAATTTCACGTAGGTTAGTCTATTTCAGACCCCCAAAAATACACTTCCACAAGAACTTACAAAATTATACTTACATAATTGCACGATTTCCGGGGTATTCGTTAACCGAGGGTCCACTGTACTCACATTATCAAGGAACTATAAAGCACAAAACATCAACAAGAAAGCTTATAAAGGTGCAAGACTACACCTCACAATCACCTCATAACAAAGACCGCACCTCACATTAGCGTGACGGCACCCGACTTTGTTTCAGGTGCGCTTCACAAAGTCGGGTGCCGTCACGCTAATGTGAGGTGTGGTCTTTGTTATGAGGTGATTGTGAGGTGTAGTCTTGCCCCTTTATAAGCCTTCTTGTTGATGTTTTGTGCTTTATAGTTCCTTGATAAGGTGAGTAGTCACAAAAGTGCTTGGAATTTCTCTTATTTTTTCAAAGTGGTTATTTTGCAGGTTACTATGTAAATACTACATTTAATGTACAGTCCTACTTTTTGTAGTGAATTAAGTATATACAGTGGTACCCCGACTTACGATGGTCCCCAAACTCACCCTTTTATGTAAGTTTATTTTTTTAAATGCTTTTGTAAGTGTAATTTTGGGGGTCTAAAAGGACTAGTCTATTTTACATCATTCCTTATGGGGATAAATTCGTTTGGTAATGGCACTTGAACAGCATTCTTGAATGAAAAAATATCGTAAGTCGGGGTACCACTGTATCTGTTAGTGTTGCTTAATGTGTATTAGCATGACTATTGTTGATATAATATGTCATTGTATTATAACTTTTGCTTCCGTCTATAACCAGTATTATCAATGAGTACTACTTCTGTATGCAGGCATCACCTAACTACCTATATATACAACTAGTTTATTTTTATTTAAAACATGCCAGAAATGCTGTGTAAAATATTCTTTGCAAAAAATGTGAACTGCATTGTTTGTTAATTTTTAAAAATTAGCACTTTAATGTAAATTTGCTTAACCCTTAAACGGTCCAAACATATATACAGTGGACCCCCGGTGTTCGTCCATTTTTCGTAACAGAATGCTGTTCAAGTGCCATTACCAACCGAATTTATTCCCTTAAGAAATAATATGAAGTAGACTAGTCCTTTTAGACCCCCAAAACTACACTTATAAAAGCATTTAAAAAAATAAACTTACATAAAAGGGCGTGTTTTGAGCAGGACGAACACCGGGGTCCACTGTATACGTTAGTACTGCTACTGCCCCAAACGTATATTTACGTTTTATTTTTCCTGCCTCCAAATTTGGCACGATTGGCCTGAGATGCCTGGTCAGCATAGAATGGGTCTTAACACTCGGTGTGCACCATATTAAAAAAATCTGGGACCACTTAGTACCTTGTAGGAGCAAACACCAAGGATTCACTGATGTCATGTCATATTAACACCCCTTTGAAGTGGAAAGTGATGTTGGCAGGCTGGCAGGCCAGCTGGGTGCCTGCCTGCCTGGCCACCTGGCTGGCAAGCAGCTGGTTGGCCACCTGGCTGGCCAGCAGCTGGCTGGTCAGCTGGGTACCTGATTGGCTGTCTATCTCTGTCTGTCTGTATCTATCTGTCTCTGTTTCTATCTGTCTCTATCTCACAGGAACACATACGTAAATACAATTATACATAGTGTAAATCATTATTATTATTATTTGAGTACAATTTCAGTACCTAATATTACTGTCAGAACAAAGATTGGCTATGAAATCACAAGAACTACTATAAATTGTAATTATCAGAACATAAAAATTATATAAAAATAATAAAAAAAAGAGAAAAAAAAAGGTATATCGGCAACAATTCTGCAAGTGGCAGGACTCCTGTTGCTGTCAGGTAAGCATCCAGTGCCAACTTCTCTGCCTCACATCTTGGTAAGTACTGATCCTAATTTTTTTTTTTATCCTATAACACTTAAAAAAATGTGCTCTTTATTTCTATAATTTTTTTTTTTTTTTTTCAAAATATTCGGGGCACTGGGCGTGCGAACGTATATATACGTTTGGACCGTTTAAGGGTTAAGTAAATATATTTTGCTGTATAATTAACCCTTTGACTGTCGCAATTCCATTTCTGAAACTCATTCTGTCACAAAATATTAACCCTTTGACTGTTTCGGTCATATATATACGTCTTACGAGCCAATGTTTCGGACGTATTAAGACGCATAAATTCTAGCGGTCTCAAATCAAGCAGGAGAAAGCTGGTGGGCCTACATGTGAGAGAATGGGTCTGTGTGGTCAGTGTGCGCAGTATAAAAAAAATCGGGCAGCCAGTGGTGCATTGTGGGATCGCCATTTCAGTAGTCCTTGTTTAGCATGCCTAGTGGTAAGAATTATCTGACTACTTGGCGCATCTGGGACTGTTCTCTTCCTCATTGATAGCTCTAACACAGATGGAAGTGTCTCTGAAGATATATTTCATGGTTTTGAGGAGTTTGTGACAGAAAGCAATGCCCAGGATACCAGAAGGAAGGAGGGAAGAAAGAAAGAAAGTAAGGAAGGAAAGGAGAGATGAGAGGAAGGAAGGAAGGAAAGGAGAGATGAGAGGAAGGAAGGAAGGAAAGGAGAGATGAGAGGAAGGAAGGAAGGAAAGAAGAGATGAGAGGAAGGAAGGAAGGAAGGAAGGAAGGAAACAAGAAGTAAGGAAGGAGGAAATGAAGGAAGAAAGGAAGAAAGAGAGAAAGGAAGGAAGAGATGAGCGGAAGGAAGGAACAAAAGAAGTAAGGAAGGAAGGAATGAAGGAAGAAAGGAATGCAAGAAGGGAGAGATGAGAGGAAGGAAGGAAGGAAATAAGTGGGAAAGGAAGGAAGGAAGAAATGAAGGTAGGAAGGAAGGTAGGTAGGAAAGGAAGGAAGGAAGGTTGTGGGGGAGAAGACATGCTACCCCATTTGTGTTGACAGGCAATAGGGTGGTGAGTAATGGTATAATATGTCATTTTGACAGCTGCCTTACCCTGACTCAGCAAATTTAGATGTCCACACACACAGACACAGCTTGGAGCTTTGAAGTGCTAAATATCAGTTGATGGAAAGAGTCCAGTCATTATATATGTGTATATATATTATAGAACAATACAGTGGACCCTCGGTTAACGAAATTAATCCGGTCCAGGAGCTATTACTTAATCTGAATCTTTCGTTATCTGAAACCTTATTTCCCATAAGAAATAATGTAAATACAATTAATTGCTCCACAAAAAAATAATCACTCAAAAAAAAACAATAACATTTACTTACCTTTATTGAAGAGTTGCAGGCATCTGGAAGGTAGAGTTGCTGACAGGGGCAGGGTGTTAATGGTTGGAAGGGAAATCCCCCTCCAAAAGGACTTCAGGTAACAAGTCCCTCTCTGGGGTTACTTCCCTTCTTTTTCTTTAATGCATGAATGCTACACTCCCTGCATGCCTGCTACACTCCCTGCATGAATGCTACACTCCGCATGAATGCACACTCCCTGCATGAATGCTACACTCCCTGCATGAATGCTACACTCCCTGCATGAATGCTACACTCCTGCATGAATGCTACACTCCTGCATGAATGCTACACTCCCTGCATGAATGCTACACTCCCTGCATGAATGCTACACTCCCTGCATGAATGCTTCACTCCCTGCATGAATGCTACACTCCTGCATGAATGCTACACTCCTGCATGAATGCTACACTCCCAGCATGAATGCTACACTCCCAGCATGAATGCTACACTCCCTGCATGAATGCTACACTCCCTGCATGAATGCTACACTCCCTGCATGAATGCTACACTCCCTGCATGAATGCTACACTCACTGCATGAATGCTACACTCCCTGCATGAATGCTACACTCCCTGCATGAATGCTACACTCCTGCATGCATGCTACACTCCCTGCATGCCTGCTACACTCCCTGCATGCCTGCTACACTCCTGCATGAATGCTACACTCCTGCATGAATGCTACACTCCCTGCATGAATGCTACACTCCCTGCATGAATGCTACACTCCCTGCATGAATGCTACACTCCCTGCATGAATGCTACACTCCCTGCATGAATGCTACACTCCTGCATGAATGCTACACTCCCTGCATGAATGCTACACTCCCTGCATGAATGCTACACTCCCTGCATGAATGCTACACTCCCTGCATGAATGCTACACTCCCTGCATGAATGCTACACTCCCTGCATGAATGCTACACTCCCTGCATGAATGCTACACTCCCTGCATGAATGCTACACTCCCTGCATGAATGCTACACTCCCTGCATGAATGCTACACTCCCTGCATGAATGCTACACTCCCTGCATGAATGCTACACTCTCTGCATGAATGCTACACTCTCTGCATGAATGCTACACTCCCTGCATGAATGCTACACTCTCTGCATGAATGCTACACTCCCTGCATGCCTGCTACCACTGGGGTGCCACTAGGAAGCTTCTTTGGACCCATGGTAACTTATTTCACAGTGACAATCACTAAACCACCAAAATAGACACCAAATATATTGTGAATCTTTGAAAGAGCTCGTTAGATAATGTTCTCTCAATGGTAAACAACGCTTCACTGGCGTCCTGCGCTTGCGCGGAGCAGGCGGACATGTCTAATACCTTTCGGTAACCGAGGAATTTTTCACTAACCGATTCCGAAAAAAGCTTACGTTTTCCGAAGCTTACGTTAACGGAACCTTTCGTTAACCGAGGGTCCACTGTAGTAATAAATTTTTTTTTTTATTGTTGGTTGGTGTAAACAAGTTCTGTAAACAATATAATGATACTAATGTTTGTGCGATTATTGTGTTGCATACAACAAGTGTATGTATATACATTGCACCTTACTTTGGTCTCAGAGGCCACATAAGTTATGAAAAAAAATAAAATAGTGAAAAAAAACAATAAACCTACGAAATAAAGTAAACCAAAGTTTACCGGGTGAGCGGCATTTGCCGCTGTTGCCATACGCGGCTCATTTTTTTGCCAACTTTGCCAACTTTATGCCTCCATATCTCGGAAAGTACTGATCGCAAAATTTTTTTGGGGGGACATAAACAATCAGAAAAATAATTAACATTTTGATAAGAAAACATAATTTTTTTTTTTAATATTTTGCTACAACAGGAGAGCACTCAGGATTAGGGGTTGCGACAGTCAAAGGTTTAAAAAAAATAAAATAAAATTTTCTTATGAAATGATAGAGAATCTTTTCTCGATGGTAATGACACCAAAAGTACGAAATTTGATGGAAAACTTACGGACTTACACTCTTGCAAAGTTAGCAATCTCGGCGATATATATGCATCGGTGATTTTGTCGACTTTGAGCCCTATTTTTGGCCAATTCCATTGTTCCAGTCGACCAAACTCGTAGCTACAGTGGTACCTCGGTTAACGATATTTTTTCGTTCCAGAATGGTGCTCAAGTGCCATTACCAAACGAATTTATCCCCATAAGGAAAAATGTAAAATAGACTAGTCCTTTTAGACCCCCAAAAATACACTTACAAAAGCATTTAAAAAAATAAAATTACATAAAAGGGCGAGTTTGGGGACCATCGTTAACCGAGGTACCACTGTATTTCTTTAGAACTCCATTTGTTCTATCGATTGAGTACAAGAAACTGCCCATTTACCAATTTCAACTACCCAATAAAGTGGTCAGAAATTGGAAATTTTGCCAATTTCATGCAAATTAAAAAGATTTTAATTTCAAAATAGTGTCCAGAATAAACAGTGCAGATATTCCTGGCACTAAAATAACATTTTCTCTGTTCATTAGTCATGTCTCCAGGCCCCTCTTATATTACTCTTGCTTTCTATTTTGATTTTTTATTCACACAAAAAATAGAAGATTTACTGTTATGCAAACTACTGCATTATTGTAAAAATGATATAAATAATATCAGTGTACTTGTGAAAGAATATTAGACTCACAAGTTGACGTGTATTGGACACGTGGCGTGATTTGTTTACTCTTGAACATTGGCAAAAATCGAACATTTCCGCTAATTTGAGCTCAATTTAAAGGTCGTTTTCAACGTGAAACTAATCAAAATCATCGCTATTTCTGTAATATGTTTTCCATTCTGTCAAATGAGACCAAGAAAACGAGAATACAGCCATAAATTCTATACGAAAATACACCTCAAAGTCGGCGTTTTAATTCAAAAACATACCTAGAGTATACCTGGAGAGAGTTCCAGGGGTCAACGCCCCCGTGGCCCGGTCCGTGACCAGGCCTCATGTTGGATCAGAGCCTGATCAACCAGGCTGTTACTGCTGGCCTCACGCAGTCCAACGTACAAACCACAGCCTGGCTGGTCAGGTACCGACTTTAGGTGTCTGTCCTGTGCCTGCTTGAAGACAACCAGGGGTTTGTTGGTAATCCCATTGATGTATGCTGGGAGGCAGTTGAACAGTCTTGGGCCTCTGACACTTATTGTGTTCTCTCAACGTGCTAGTGGCACCCCTGCTTTTCATTGGGGGGGATGTTACATCGTCTGCTGAGTCTTTTGCTTTCGTAGGGAGTGACTCTCGTGTGCAAGTTTGGTACTAATCCCTCGAGAATTTTCCACGTGTATATAATAATGTATCTCTCCCGCCTGCGCTCTAGGGAATACAGGTTTAGGAACTTCAAGCATTCCCATGGTCAGAGTTTTTTTTTTCTCATTATGCACTGTGTGCTGCAGGATTTTTTTTTATACAATGCACACTGACCACACAGACCCATTCTCTCACATGTGGGCCTACCGTTATTTCGGTGATCAGCCATATGGGACGCGTCCGTCTGCTGGCTGGGGCCGCTTGCGCATCAGTCTGGCTGTCTCTCGGTGTGTGAGGAAGCTTCTGCTCATTCATCCAAACATTTCACTTGTTTTCTATTGTTTTTGGTTGTTTTTTTTCAGTGCAACTGCGAAATAAGTAACCATGGCTCCAAAGAAAGTTCTTAGTAAAGTTTCTTTGGTAAAGAAAGTGAGAAACATGATAACATTCAAGGCAGGCACGCATAGAGGCAGGGAGCGTAGCAGGCATGCAGGGAGCGTAGCAGGCATGCAGGGAGTGTAGCAGGCATGCAGGGAGTGTAGCAGGCATGCAGGGAGCATAGCAGGCATGCAGGGAGAGTAGCAGGCATGCAGAGAGTATAGTTGGTGGAGTGACTCTGAAGCTGGTCCTAGTGGCATTAAAAGACAAAGAAGGGAAGTAACCCCAGAGAGGGCTTTGCTACCTGAAGTCCTTATGGAGGGAAATTGTTACGGCCCCCTACCTAACAATGGCTGTTAGGTAGTTTACCTGCCGGCCTGTGACGTCATCAAACGTGATGTTTGACTGACAAGCCAGCTGGACCGACAGTGTCTACCAGACTCTCATATGGAGAGTGTCATCTAGACTCTCATATTGAGAGCGTTAACCAGACTAATCACTGGAGAGTTCACTAGACTCTCCCCTGCACTGAGTGTGCTTCAGACTTCTGGTGATAGGACCTGTTTTACACCAAACACCTGGTGACAGGACCTGCTGACTCTCATAGACTGGCAAGAGTGTGTGTTGCAGTATTGGAGACTGGTGTTCGTCTCTAATGCTGCTCAGAGCAAGTCATCTGCGTGTGTTGCAGTGATGGAGACTGGTGTTCGTCTCTAATGCTGCTCAGAGCAAGTGTGTGTGTGTGTGCGTGCTGCAGGAGTAGTGACATCTGGTGGCACGACACAAGTGATAGATAGTCGTGTGATCTTGTGTTTGTGACAGATGACGCGGTGCAAAGGCGTCCCTAGAGACTGAGTTCGTGATACAGGGGGCGTGCCATGTGGCACAGAGAAGGTGTCGTGTGACACAATGAAGGTGTCTTTTATGGTACAGGAACGGATGTCGTGGAACCCCGTAGGCGTGCCATAAGACAGAGATAAGGGTGTCTGTGGACACGGTGGAGAAGGCGTATCATGACGAGAGGATTGGTGGTGTCCTGTGTGGCACGATGTTGGCAGCGACGTCTGACTCGGCACAGAATTTTATGATTGTTTTTCTTGTGATATTTTACTATGTTTTAAAGTTGTTATAAATGTGTATATAAAAGCTATATGTTTTTACATAGATTATATATTATTATACAGATTGTTTTTATATTAATAATAATATAATAAATATATGAAATATAAGAGTTTATTAGTTATTCCCTATCTTCCAGAAGCCAGCATTAGTCTTCAATAAAGGTATATAATACTGATTTAATTGTTAAAAAAAAAAAAAAATTTGTGAATATTTTTGTCTGGATCGGATTAATTGTATTTACATTAATTCTTATGGGAAATATTATTTTGGTTATCAACTATTTTGATGTTAGGCCAAGCTTCTGGAACGGATTACAGCCGATAACTGAGGGTCCACTGTATTACTAACATAGAAACATGATACATGTATACTCTAGAATGAATAAAATATGTCATTACGAATGTGAGGACTGGTTGTAGTGTGTTATTGTTGTTAGATTTATAAGGGCCACTGACCATAAGCCGTACATATAGTGGTGGTTTTGGGCCTGGCAGCAGAAGCCACCAAAACTATTCACACTGAAACAATGCACTTAATTTATAAATAAGAAATATTTACACTTTAATTTATAAATAAGAAAGATTTACATCTTAATTTATAAATAAGAAATATTTACACTTTATAAATAAGAAATATTTACACTTACCTTGGAGGAGATTGTGGCAGAGGGAGGCATTGGTCTCAGTGCCCCTATATCCCTCAAACAACAATGGAGAAGTCATGTGTGAAGGTTGTCGCCAATCTTCTTAGGAAAAGTATAATAGAAAAAGACAATAATAACAAGAAAAATAAACACTTTATTTTAATAGAATGAAATTTAAATAATAAATACGTAAATATGATTATAATAATCCTATCTTAAGAAAAATGAAAAATGAAAACAAAAAATATATATATCTGATCCAAAGCTACCTATATACACGTGTTGTTCTTGTTAATACAGAAGCAATGAATCCATGTTAGACTCCGTGGTGGTATTGATGTTGTTGTTGCCTCGATGTTTTCCACAAATCCATCAGTTTTCCAACATCCACAATGTCACAAATGATGTCAGGGACTCAGGTGAAAGTTGTCCCATGGTAAAGTACCGTTGCCTGAGGTTTCTAGTGTGAACTGAGGAACTACTGGTGTAGTGAAGAATTGGTGTTACTCTGTTTCTCAATTGGTGAGTACGCCGGCCCCCACTCAGCCTTGAATCCGATGATCCGTGCGGAAACAGAGGACTGTGAAAGAAACCACAATAATTACTCACCACTCTAGCATTAATTTACATAGTAGGCATAAGGCCTTTAAAAGAAATGGCGAAACTGTAATAAATAACTTTACCAAAAACCAAGGCAGGACATAGCAGAAGTTAATGTTGTTAAACATGAGTGAAGCTCCAAAAAAATTAAAGAGTGAAGCTCTTGAACATAAAATAATGAAGATACGAGCAGCCGTGAAGTACTTACAGTGAGATCGGGCGTGGTCAGTCAAGTGATTTCAACCTGTGGCCGGAGCCTAGCATTACACCTCTCACCGGGTGGAAAATGGGGGGGGTATAGCAGCAGCTAGACACTCACCCCACCTTAACAAGCAAACTACCATTCAACCATCACTCTACATACCTTCACACTTTCATCACTCCTATCTATGGACTTTTCCCTCACACTCCCCCATACCAAGACTGCTAGTCAAGGAATAGAAGTAGAAATTATGAGGTACAAGTCCCAAAAAAAAATGAAAGTCGCATAAGTACAAATATTCTACTGACTGTCACGACTTAACCAGTCGGAGAAATAATTAGATGAACCATTGATATACACAATATGAAACTTAAAAGCCTGGAGTGCCAGTGTCCACCTCAAGAGGCGACTGTTGGTTCCCTTAAAAGTTTCTAGGTATACCAATGGTTTATGATCTGTTTCTAGAATGAATTCTTTCTCCAGTAAATTGAATTTAAGTTATGGGTATCTCGTTTCCGGTGGAGGGAATTTATAGGCTCAGAAGTACCGGAAGCAGGATCGTGGATATGAGGTGTAGTAAGCCATTGACACCTGTTGCACGACCCATACTTCTTTGACACCTGCGTGTACATGTGTGGCCAGAAATACGTATGTCTGATTTTATGCCACATCTTACGATGGGCCCAGTGTTCGGTCACTGGCAGGTCATGAGCCATCTGGAGAATTGACTCGCGGCATTGGTCGGGAATGACTAGGAGGGAATAATCTACTGTAAGAGAATTAGGTTTAAACACAGATTTATATAAGATCCCGTCACGATATTCAAACTTATGTGACGAGTATCTTCCCTGGATAACTGTATTATTAATAGCATGACTATGGCAATACCGAAGTGAAGGGCAAGTCTGCTGTAAATTGAGAAAGTCATCTTTGGACCGAAGATCTGTGGCAATTAAAGGATCAATAGAAGGTGAAGCCTGAGCTTTAGTCTTTACTTTACTTGGGACAGATGGTATATGGTTGGAGGTAGCAACTTTACTGTCATCTACTGAGTGAACAGGTGATCCTGCCATCTCGATTCCGAGTGCAGTATCATCTGTTACAACTTTTAAATGACTATTACTATGAGATAAGGGAGATCTGGCAATAGGACTGACAAGGATTTTATCTACCTTGGGAGGAGGCTGAGCTGAAAAACCTGCATCTATGTGATGTGACGAAAGATCGCTCTTCCAAGGAGGAATGGCACCTTTAACGTTACCTATTATTATAGAGCAAGTTGAGATGGGAGCTAGTACCGCATTAGTCCAACCTGTAAACCATTTGGACCTGATGTAACACCGCATGGTAGGAAACGTGTCTGTACGGCCCAAGTAATCTGAAAGAGTAGTGGAGGCATGTGTGGGTTTGAGATTAGGGAACAGTTTATCCGAAATGACTATACAAGTGCATCCAGTGTCTCTTAATATCTTAGATACCTTAAGACCATTAACTGTTCCTGAACAGAAGGGTGCTTGTTCATTACCTTCTTTGACGCATCTACCCACCTTGTGAACTATCTTAGAAGGGCAATCGGGGCGTTTATGTCCTTTCCCACCACATACATGACAAACTGGGATAAATGATTTTTGTTCTCCCTCTACATGAGACTTAACCTTTGGTTCTGGTGAACCATTGCCCTTAGGGATCGATCCCTTCAGGACCTTATAGGAATTATGGGCTTCCGCATACAAGTCAGCAGCCTCAGCAACTTCCGCAGCCTTAATCAGATTACGTTCTCTAATGAAGGTTCGTATCTGGTGGGGCAGAGCCGTCAGGAACTGGTCGGCAACCATGAAATCTCTAAGAGATTCATAAGTGTGATAAATTCCTGCGCTGTCTATCCAAAAATCAAACAAACGAAAGAAAGTAATCTGTAACTGCTGGAAATTCTGACCGTGTTGTAATGCGGCATACCTGAAATTCTTCCTATAAGAGTTAGTGGTTTTCTGGTAAGCCTTAAGAATTGCCTTTTTCAACAGATTATAGTCACAAATAATATCATGTGACAAAGTTGCATAAATGTTCAAAGCTGTCCCTGAGAATAACATACCCAGCCTAGTAGCCCAAGAATCAACTGGCCATTCACAGAGGGTAGCTGTATTTTCAAATCTGATAATATAAGAAGTTATGTCTTCTCCCTCTGTAAAGGGTGGTAAGTTGGGGTTGGGTGTATATGACGGAGTGGGACGCTCCACTACGCCCTCATTTAATTTCTGCTGGGTAAGACCTAGTTTCTTATTCTCTAATTCTAGGCGAGCTTTCTCTAACTCACGATCTTTCTCTTTCTCTCGTTCCTCATGTTCTCTAGCTTTTGCTCTTTCCTCTAATTCTTTCTCTAGAGTGCGTGCCTCACGTTCTCTAGCCTGTTGTTCACGTACTTGTGCTCTCTCTTCACGATCTTTAGCTCTTTCTTCACGATCAAGTCTATCACGTTCTTTTTTTCTTCTAGTTCTCTTTCTAACTGTCTCTCTTGTCTTTCTCTTTCAATTCTCTCTCTCTCCTTTTTCTCTTCTCTTTCAATTTTCTCTCTCCTTTTTCTCTTTCAATTCTCTCTCTCTCCTTTTTCTCTTCTTGTTCTCTTTCTAACTGTCTCTCTTGTCTTTCTCGATCTCTTTCTAACTGTCTCTCTTGTTTCTCTCTTTCAATTTCATTCTTTTTTTCCTGAATCTTAGCAGCTATGAACGATTCTAAAGTTTTTCCCGTAATACCTAGCTTAACCCCAGGATTCATCCAGAACTGGTATTCCTCCATACTAACCGGGATAACTTACTGGGTGAATGAAACAGATATAATAGAAAACGGAGGGTTCAAATCCTGCTCTGCTACAACTGAACAAACAAAACCGGAGGGTTCAATCCCTACTTTGATTTATACAGTATAAATTGACCGGAGGGTTCTATGCAAGCTCCGACCAAACAGTAAGGAGAATGGGATCACTTGACCATCCACTCTTCCCACTATAATCAAGAGTGTCCTATGACAGTTCCCTTGATATAACATACAAGAACTCAATGAAGAAGATTTATCACTGGAAAATCTCGGATCCCTAATAATAATAATATCTTTATTTGCTACAAGTACATGTACATGGTATACAGGCCTAGCTGACATCAGTGACATACTACTATATAGAAAGTCCCTTGTTATGCTGAGCATTTCGGGCAGATTAGGTCAGTGTCCTAGGATGCGACTCACACCAGTTGACTAACACCCAGGTACCCATTTTACTGATGGGGAACATAGACAACAGGTGTAAAGAAACATGCCCAATGTTTCTGCCCTGGCTGGGAATCGAACCCAGGCCCTCGCCGTGTGAAGCGAGTTTTAGCCACCAGACCACCAGAGCCCCTATTTCTAAAATAATCTTCAAGCTCAAAACAAATGTGGCAGAAGTAACTAGCACATCCTGCCTTGACTTGACTAACATAAACAAAGAGTATTTAACAATCACCAAATCCTTTAAATACCTTTACTGTAGTCCTACTATAGAAAATGAATACTTATGGAGGGTGGCAACCGTCTGTGATGTGGAGCGGTGGAGGTGGCCACCGTCACTGATGGCGGAGTTCCAATAATGTACCGCCGGCTCTGTCCGAGTAGCGTCGAATCTTGTTCGAGGTGTTGAAGCTTTGAGTCGAATCCTGGCAAGGTCGCCACTTGTGAAGGTTGTCGCCAATCTTCTTAGGAAAAGTATAATAGAAAAAGACAATAATAACAAGAAAAATAAACACTTTATTTTAATAGAATGAAATTTAAATAATAAATACGTAAATATGATTATAATAATCCTATCTTAAGAAAAATGAAAACAAAAAATATATATATCTGATCCAAAGCTACCTATATACACGTGTTGTTCTTGTTAATACAGAAGCAATGAATCCATGTTAGACTCCGTGGTGGTATTGTTGTTGTTGTTGCCTCGATGTTTTCCACAAATCCATCAGTTTTCCAACATCCACAATGTCACAAATGATGTCAGGGACTCAGGTGAAAGTTGTCCCATGGTAAAATACCGTTGCCTGAGGTTTCTAGTGTGAACTGAGGAACTACTGGTGTAGTGAAGAATTGGTGTTACTCTGTTTCTCAATTGGTGAGTACGCCGGCCCCCCACTCAGCCTTGAATCCGATGATCCGTGCGGAAACAGAGGACTGTGAAAGAAACCACAATAATTACTCACCACTCTAGCATTAATTTACATAGTAGGCATAAGGCCTTTAAAAGAAATGGCGAAACTGTAATAAATAACTTTACCAAAAAACCAAGGCAGGACATAGCAGAAGTTAATGTTAAACATGAGTGAAGCTCCAAAAAAATTAAAGAGTGAAGCTCTTGAACATAAAATAATGAAGATACGAGCAGCCGTGAAGTACTTAGTGAGATCGGGCGTGGTCAGTCGAGTGATTTCAACCTGTGGCCGGAGCCTAGCATTACACCTCTCACCGGGTGGAAAAGGGGGGTATAGCAGCAGCTAGACACTCGCCCCACCTTAACAAGCAAACTACCATTCAACCATCACTCTACATACCTTCACACTTTCATCACTCCTATCTATGGACTTTTCCCTCACATCATGTTTCGTGTCGTCATTTTCTATCGCTAATCGCTTAACTTACTTGCTACACTGTTAATGCTACACTTTATCTCTTGCTGGCACTATAGCCTTTATTGACTCCACTTTGATACTTTGCTACGATTTCTTTCTTTAATTCTATGGTGTTCCTCACTTTCTTTACCAAACTGGCACTAGGAGCTTTCTTTGGGCCCATGGTGGCTTATTTAGCAGTCACACACACTAATAAAGTGCCCAAAACAATGGATTGTTAAGATATGTTTTGTATGAACTCGCAGGATAATGTTCACTCAACCAGAAATAATGCTGCATTGTGTGACAATGTGCGTGGGAGGCAGGCTTTATGTGCGCACTGGGCACTCGGACAGGTTCTGTACCATTAACGAAAATGGAGCCAATCAACGAAAACAGAGCCAATATTTCCATGAAAAAGTCGGCAAAACCGAAATCGGCGATAACGGAGATCGACGAAGACGGAGGGTCCACTGTATATACAGCCGAAACAGTCAAAGGGTTAAATTATATTAATATTCAAAATAATTCACAACTATTTACCATTTACTTTTGTTTTCTATTCACTTTATAGAATGTAATGCACTTATTTACAGAGGCTACTTATTAAAATATCTGTTAGTTTTCCTGTATTTGAAGTTGATTTTACTTTGTCAATCTTTTTTTTTTTTTTTTTTTTTTTTTTTTTTTTAAACACTGGCCATCTTCCACCAAGGTATGGTGACCTGACACTTTCACTTTCACTTTCACTCATTCAGTCACTTGCCAGAAGGGCACTGACATCATAGTTCAGATGACCCTCCAAATTGAAACATCTCAACCCTTCCTTCAGAGTCAGGCACTTACTTCCCACCTCCAGAACTCAAGTCCAACTAACCAGTTTGCCTGAATCCCTTCATAAATGTTACCTTGCTAACATTCCAACAGCACATCATATCATAAATACCACTTGCCTCCGTTCACCTGTCTAATACATTCATACAAGCCTGTTGTATGTCCAAGCCCCTACCACTCAAAACTCCCTTTAACCTCTCCCTGCAACTTTTCCTAGGATGATCCTACCCTTTTCATACCTTCACATCAGATTTATGCACCATCCTAGTCATCTTATTTTGTCTCTTTCCTCTCTAAATGTCTAAACCACTTCAACAGCCTCTCCTCAGCCCTCTGAATAATACTTTTGGTGATTCCACGCCTCCTCACCTCCATACTCCGAATTCTCTATATAATATTCACATCACACACATTACCCTCAAACACAACATCTCTACTGCCCCAACATCCTCTTCACTGCAACATTCAGAACCCATGCTTCACACCCATACAACATTGTTGGTACCACTATACTCTGGTGCATTTCTCTTTTTGCCTCTATGGATAAAATATTTTGGCTTTACAGATGCCTCAGTGTGCCACTCACCCTTTTCCTTTGTCATTTTTATAGTTCACCTCCTCTTTTATAGAACCATCTGCAAACAAGTCCAATCTCAAATATCTGAACACATTTACTTCCTCCATACTCCCTCCTGTCTCATATCTTATCTCTTATTTCCTATATTTTTTGATACTCTCATCACCTTGCTCTTTCATATATTTACTTTTAATTTCCTTATTTTACACTCTCCCAAATTCCTTTACCAACCTTTGCAACTTTTCTTCCTAATCTCTGAAAGAATCATGTCATCAGCAAAAGCAACTGTGACAATTGCCACTCCATACAAAATTCACTGTTCAGTCCCACACTTCTCCCTAACACCTTAGCATTCACATCTTTTACAATCCCATCTATAAGTATATTAACCCTTTCAGGGTCAAGACCCTGATCTCAAACTTGCTTTCATGGTCGAAGAATGAAAGAAAACAAAATTGTTATGACATTATAGAGAATCTTTTTTGAAGGCAATGAAACTAAAATACAAAATTTGATGGGAAAACTTGAGGATTTCGCCGCGATTTTTGCCCACTTTGAGTCCTGTTTTCGGCCAATTCCTTTGTTTCAGTCGACCAAACTCGTAGCTATTTCACTAATATTCCTTCTATTTTATCAATTAATTACAAGAAACTGCTCATTTACTCATTTCAGTTACCCAGTAAAGTGATCAGAAATTGGTAATTTGGCCAATTCACTCAAAATTAAAAAATTGCCAATATAAAAATAGGGTCCAGAATAAACAATGTAGACATTCCTGGTACAGTGGTCCCTCGACAATTAATCCGTTTCCACCCAAACATTTTCACCAAAAATTCATTTTTTTAAAGAATAAATACATACTATAGTTTTACATACAGAAAACAATGAGAAATAAATATAAAGCTCTAATTATAATGGACAAATGAACAGTTAAATAAGTTTTACCTTTATTGAAGACTCTTGTTGGCGTATTATGAGAGAGTCAGGAAAGTTTTTTTGGAGGCAGGACAAGATAGCCCTTCAATATGACAATAATATCAACTCTACAGCTTATTTATCTAGCACAATTCATCTAATATGACATAAACAATATTAATAACATTGAAACATGATATAAACTCTAGAATGAATAAACGATGTCATTACGAATATAAGGACTGGTGTAGTGTGGTTGTTGGGTATAAGGGCCACTGACCATACGCCGTGGTGGATGGCAGGAAGCCACCAACACTATTCACACAAACAATGTGCATAATTTATAAATAAAAATATTTACACTTTAATTTATAAATAAAAATATTCACACTTATATAAATAAGAAATACTACACTTACCTTGGAGGAGATGCTGGCAGAGGGCGGCGCTCTTGTCAGTGGCCCTATACTATTCCTTAAACATTTTAGAAGTTAAGTTTCTTGTCATTTTCTATCGATTAATGCTTAACTTACTTAAGTAAGTTTATTCAGGTATACACAAATCCAGTTATACATAGATTATCATACATAGCAGCATATGTATGAAAACCTAGGATAACCCAAAAAGTCAGTGACTTATTTCCATTGCTACACTGTTACTACTACATTTATCGACTTGTGAAGCTTCTTTGGACCCATGGTGACTTATTTCACAGTGACAATCACTAAACCACCAATAAACACAACAAATTTATTGTGAAATGTTTGAAAGAGCGCGCTGGGTATTGTTCACTCAAGTGTAAACACGTAGACTGGCGTTCTGCCACGTGACGGGCAGGTCTGATCGGATTGCTACAGAGTAAAAATCGCTACACAAGAAAAATATTGACCGTAAAAAGCAATCGTTACACAAAAAAATCGTTATTTGGACAGATCGTTACTCGGGGGGGGTCTACTGTACTTAAAAATTTCCTCTGTTCATTAGTTACATCCCCAGGCCTGTCCTATATTACACTTGCATTCCATTTTTAATTTTTATTCACACAAAAAATAGAAGATTTACTCACGAAATCGTAATGACACGATTGCAAACAAACCATACCACAGGCGGGGATAGAACCAACGATCAGAGTCATAAAACTCTAGACCGATGCACTAGCCACTGGGCCAGCTGGCTACAATAAAATTCATCCAGCTAGGTATATTTATAAACCATAGGAAGGTTAGCATAGGTACCACTGTGGCCACACTGGCTGGAGATTTGTCTGTAAAATCTTGCATTTGTGGTCACAGTGGTACCTATGCTAACCTTCCTATGGAGTATAAATATACCTAGTTGGACAAATCTTGTTGTAGCCAGCTGGCCCAGTGAATAGCGCATTGGTCTGGAGTTTTATGACTCTGATCGTGGGTTCTATCCCTGCTCGTGGTATGGATTTTTTTTTTTTTTTTTAAGATTTACTATTATGCAGACTACTGCATTATTGTAATAATTGTATAAATAATGTCGACGCATTCATGAATGCGTATTAGACTGACCAGTTGGACACGTATTGGACGAGTGACATAATTCATGTACTCTGGAATAATAAAAAATCGAACATTTCACTACTTTGATCTCAATTTCGAGCTACTTTTAGTCCTGAAACCGATCAAAATCATTTTACTTCTGTAATATATCTTCCATTCTATCAAATGAGATCAAGAAATTGAGAATGCAACAATAAAAACCATATGAAAATACAGTAGACCCTCATTTAGCACGGTAGTTACGTTCCTGAAACGTCGTGTTAGGTAAAATCGTGTTAGATAATTAAAAGAACTTATGGGAAAAATAGGGTTATGTTCCTGGGAGTCCCAAAAAGCCAAACAAGTTTTTTAGACCAACAGATCTTGCAAAAATTGAAGAAATAATAGTATTTCTTAGCTTAAATTGTGGGTAATGATGTTTGTGGATTGTAGTGAAGAGTGGATATGGATGGTGTGGCCCTACTGGGCTGAGGTGGATGGTTGTTGGTTGTCTGTAGAAGTGGATGGTAGAGGTCCTGGTGCTGAAGTCGATGGTTGTATTGGTGTGTGCATAAATTCTGTAATGGATCTCTGGGCTCTTTTATTCTGCATTTCATTATACAGCTGACGGTAATGCATCATCAGCTGGTCTAGACCCCGTTTCAAAGCCCTGCTTCTAGCTTTGTCAGGGTCCTCTTCAATGAAAAAGTCTGCTAGTTTAGCAGCAACATGGAACTGCTCACGTAACTGCTGCAATGTTAACTGTTTTTCTTCAGGTTCTTCTTCATCTTCTTCTGTTATCTCCCTCCCTTGTATCTGTGCATCAAACTCTGCCAACATTTCCTCTGGACTCATGTCTTCATCATTATCTTCTAAAAGTTCATTCACATCATCTTCATTCATATCTTCAAAACCATCACCTGGTAATCTCCTTGCCAGCTGAACAATTTCCTGAACCTGACTCTCAAGCAAGGGAAAACCAGTGAAACAATTAACTACAGAAGGCCATAACTTTCCCCAGCCTGCATTTAATGTTGATTGGGGCACTTCATTCCATGCACTTCTAGCATAGCTGATGGCATCTGCAATGTTAAATTTTCTCCAGAAGCTTGGTACTGCCAGGTTGGAGTCAGAGTCCATTGATGCAACTAGTTTTTTATAACTTTTTTGTGTAGTTACACTTGAATGTCTGAATAACTCCCGATCCAGTGGTTGTATCAGAGATGTTGTATTTGGAGGTAAAAATACAACTTTTATATGTGGGGTCACATCCAGCAAAGCTTGTGGATGAGTACGGGAATTATCAAGAATGAAGAGAGCCTTGAATGCAAGGTTCTTGCTGTGCAGGTAAAACTTGACTTCAGGAATAAAGTGATGCTTAAACCAGTCAATAAATATTTCCTCTGTCATCCATGCTGACTGGTTTGACTTCCAAATTACTGGTAAGGTGTTTTTATCCACACCTCTCAAAGGACGAGGAGTCTTAGAGCGGTAAATAACCATGGGCTTACACTTGAAATCACCTGATGCATTACCGCAAAGGAGCAAGGTGAAGCGATCCTTTGCTGCCTTGAAGCCTGGTGCACTTTTCTCTTGCTGACTGATATAAGTTCGTGTTGGCATTTTCTTCCAGAAAACACCTGTCTCGTCAGCATTAAACACTTGCTGTGGCTTATAGCCACCCTCAGAAATAAGTTCCTGAAATTCAGCAGGGAAATTATTTGCTGCTGTATGATCAGCTGAAGCACTTTCACCAGAAAACTTAATATTATGCAACTTATTATGCAACTTAAAGTTGTGAAACCAGCCTGCGCTAAACACACACTCATTTTCAGGCCTTCCTTCCTTGTCACACACTGCTTTAAACAACTGTAATGCCTTTTCCCTAATTAAGATGAAATTAAGTGGTGCACCTTTCTTTGTTTTCTGTTCGATCCACTCAAGCAACAAGTTTTCTGTTTTATTTACTTGTTGGGACCTACGTGTCATTCTTTTCATGAGGTCACATTTTGGGTTATTCATTACACAAGCTCGTATATTCGCCTCATTCTTCCTAATTGTACGAACTGACGCTTCATTAACGCCATAGGCCCTCACTATATCCACCACACGTGAGCCACTCTTAAGCTTATCTAATATCTCGATTTTCTTGGTAATTCCTAGACTTGAACGCTAAACCTTTTCTTATCACTTGGTGGAACACTTGTATGCTTACTGGGTGCCATGATTGCTTGGCAGATTTATCAAAATGCAGTGAAAATGAGAAAATGTATGTAAATAAACACAGCGATCTTCCCGATTATTGTTGTCCTGCACGTGTACGAACCAAACTGAACGCTGGGAGGGATGCGTGGGTGGGTGAGGGTGGCTGGGGATAGCACTAGGACTCCCCCACTGACTCAATGGTTTAGCCCACCGCAGGCGACCGCGCGCTCAAAATTTTTCCCCTCCAGTGAATCGCGTAATATAAGGTTTACGTCGTGTTAGATAAAAATGTGCCGCAATTCTTCAATCGCGTAATACCCAAAACGCGCAACATAAAGTCGTGCTAAATGAGGGTCTACTGTACACTGTTTTAAACCAAAAACATGGACACATTTTTTTCCCCATTGCACTGTGTTGCAAGATTTTTTTTATATGGTGCACACTTACCACATATACCCCTTCTTTCATATCATTTACCACTCACAGCTTATATGAGAGAGCTCAGCTCATCATGTAGAACAGGACTGACCCACACTTGTTACCTCTCGCATCCCTGTCTGAGGCTTATTTTTACTGGAAAAATAATCTCCCTCTCTCCTACATACCCTAACCTGAGCCACACTGTTCACATAAATGTTCTTTTCTGCTTTAACCATTAAACTGTCCAAATGTAGATCTTCGTTAGTACCGCTAGCACTCAAACGTAGATTGTTTTATTATTTTCTGCCTCCAAATTTGGCAGGATTGGCCTGAGATGCCTGGTCAGTATAGAATGGGTCTTAACTCTCGGTGTGCGCAGTATTAAAAAAATTGGGGACCACTTAGTACCTTGTGGGAGCACAAGTTCAATTGAGCGCCAGCTAGAGCAAATAGCATGGCAAACACCAGGGATTCACTCATATCATGTCGTATTAACACTCCCCTTTTAAGAGAAAAGTGATGTTGACCCAGAGTTTAGTGGCTTTGAGATGGAAGTGGCCACAAGTGGTCGAGGAAATATCAAAAACCTCGATAATAACCCATGTGCAACATCCTTTTATTTTTTATATCACTGGGAGTGTCGCCGGGTCACCATCTGGAGAAGACCCAGGCCGGATCTACCGGCGAATCTACTACAATACAATACTGGGAGTGTCATCCTGCCAGAATGTCTTATAACCTATGCCCTAAGTAAGGAGAAACAATTCTGGAACATGTGTAATACGTATTCAGCAGACTGGCTGGCTGGCTTATTTTGGCTGTCTGTCTGTCTATCTCTGTCTCACTGTCTCTCACAGGTACACATAAGTACAGTTATTATACATAGTGTAAATTACCTAGGATAACCCAAAAAAAATCCAGCTAAAGTGCTATACAGTGTAGATACAAGGCATAATAAGCATGATTGGCAAGTAATACACATTTTCACTTGATCAGGAATCAGACATGACTTTGCATCATGTGTAATACCTGTTACTTTACGAGTCACTCTCTCAGACAGAGACAAGCAGACAGAAAGACACACACACACAGGCAGACAGAAAGACACACAGGCAGACAGACACACACACAGGCGGACAGAAAGACAGACACACACACAAAGACAGAAAGAAAGACACACACACATGCAGACACATTCAGGCAGACAGAAAGACCGAGACACACTGGCAGACAGAAAGACCGAGACACACTGGCAGACAGAAAGACCGAGACACACTGGCAGGCAGAAAGACCGAGACACTCTGGCAGACAGAAAGACCGAGGCACACTGGCAGACAGAAAGACCGAGACACACTGGCAGACAGAAAGACCGAGACACACTGGCAGACAGAAAGACCGAGACACACTGGCAGACAGAAAGACCGCTACACTCCCTGCATGAATGCTACACTCCCTGCATGAATGCTACACTCCCTGCATGAATGCTACCACTGGGGTACCACTAGGAAGCTTCTTTGGACCCATAGTGACTTATTTCACAGTGACAATCACTAAACCACCAATAAACACAACAAATTTATTGTGAATGTTTGAAAGAGCGCGCTGGGTAATGTTCTCTCAATGGTAAACAACGCTACACTGGCGTCTTGCGCAGAGTAGGCGGACAGGTCTAATACGTTTCGCTATCCGAGCTTTTTTCGCTATCCGATAGTGAAAAAAGCTTTCGTTAGCCGATTTTTTCGTTATCTAAACCTTTCGTTAGCCGGGGGTCCACTGTACAGTGGACCCTCGGTTAACAAATACCCCGGAAATCGTACAATTATGTAAGTATAATATTGTAAGTGCATGTGTAAGTGTATTTTTGGGGGTCTGAAATAGACTAACCTACGTGACATTATTTCTTAAGGACGTAAATTCGTTCGGTAATGGCACTTGAGCAGGCTTCTGGGATGAAGTTTTTTCGTTAACCGAGGGTCCACTGTATATATTTCTCGATAATAGTAAATGACCGAAGCAGGTGAAAATGTTCACCTGTCGTTGTGTTTGTGACTATTTGAGTACTATTTCAGTACCTAATATTAGTGTCAGAACAAAGATTGGCTATGAAATCACACGAACTACTATAAATTGTAATTATCAAAACATAAAAATTATATAATTTAAAATAAAAATGAGAAAAAAAGGTATATCGGTAACACTTCTGCAAGCAGCAGGACTCAATGTTGCTGTCAGGTGAGCATCCAGCGCCAACTTCGCGGCCTTATATCTCGGTAAATAGTGGTCCTAAAATTTAGTTTTTGGTCTTATTACACACAGAAAATTGCCCTCTTTAATCTTAATTTTTTCCTTTTTTCAAAATATTTGGAGCACTGGCAGTGAAAACCTAGATCTACGTTTGGACTG
This sequence comes from Cherax destructor, assembly GCA_009830355.1. Classification (NCBI taxonomy): domain Eukaryota; kingdom Metazoa; phylum Arthropoda; class Malacostraca; order Decapoda; family Parastacidae; genus Cherax; species Cherax destructor. The sequence goes on along the minus strand of WNWK01010617.1, from coordinate 3,525 downwards.
TTTAAGGGTTAAGTAGCCTACCACCTGTTCCATATATTTGCAGTATCTGCCACATTGTTCCATATCCTCGCTCTGGTACAGTATACTATACAGTGGATCCCCGGTGTTCGTGATGCTCCAAACTCGAACAATTATGTAAGTGTATTTATGTAAGTGCTTTTGTAAGTGTATTTTTGGGGGTCTAAAAGGACTAATCTAATTTACATTTGTCCTTGTGGTAACAAATTCCTTCGGTAACGGCACTTGAACAGCATTCTGGAACGAAAAAATCACGGAAACCGGGGGTCCACTGTATTTCTAATTACCAGTAATTAGTGTAACTCACATATACATGTATGTACATACGTAGGTCCCCCACATATATGGCAGGTTAGGTTCCAGGCTACTGCTGAAAAGCAGACATCGCCAGAAAGCAGAACGCCATTTTTTCCACTTATAAATGCATATAAATACCAGACAACAAGTTTACACTAACATACATTAAGTTAGCAATAGAACTAGGCATTAAAAAATAATAAAAATTAAAATACACACACAGTACACTCATTATTTACCTCGAAATATTTGTAGTCTTAATGTAGAGCAAAAGGTGAGTAGTATTTATTGTGGTAGGCATGGTAGCCCTCCTGGCCACCCCACCCACATGTAATATACTATGACGCTTAAAACGCCCTAGACTGATAAAATGCATATACAGTGGTCCCTCGACTTTCGGTCATAATCCGTTCCAGGAGCTAGACTTTAACTAGAAAATTTCGAAAGTCGAACCCTTATTTCCCATAAGAAATTATGTAAATACAATTAATCCATTTCCACTCAAAAATATTCACAAAAAATTCATTTTTTTAAAGAATAAATACTATAGTTTTACATACAGAAAACAATGAGAAATAAATATAAGGCACTAATTATAATGGATAATTTATTATTTATTTATTAACACATCGGCCGATTCCCACCAAGGCAGGGTGGCCCGAAAAAGAAAAACTTTCATCATCATTCACTCCATCACTGTCTTGCCAGAGGGGTGCTTTACACTACAGTTATAAAACTGCAACATTAACACCCCTCCTTCAGAGTGCAGACACTGTACTTCCCATCTCCAGGACTCAAGTCCGGCCTGCCGGTTTCCCTGAATCCCTTCATAAATGTTACTTTGCTCACACTCCAACAGCACGTCAAGTATTAAAAACCATTTGTCTCCATTCACTCCTATCAAATACGCTCACACATGCTTGCTGGAAGTCCAAGCCCCTCGCACACAAAACTTCCTTTACCCCCTCCCTCCACCCTTTCCTAGGCCGACCCCTACCCCGCCTTCCCTCCACTACAGATTTATACACTCTCGAAGTTATTCTGTCTCGTTCCATTCTCTCTACATGTCCGAACCACCTCAACAACCCCTCCTCAGCTCTCTGGATAATAGTTTTGGTAATCCCGCACCTCCTCCAAATTTCCAAACTCCGAATTCTCTGCATTATATTCACACCACACATTGACCTCAGACATGACATCTCCACTGCCTCCAGCCTTCTCCTCGTTGCAACATTCATCACCCATGCTTCACACCCATATAAGAGTGTTGGTATAACTATACTCTCATACATTCCCTTCTTTACTTCCATGGATAAATGAACAGTTTAATAAGTTTTACTTTTATTGAAGACTCTTGTTGGCGTATGAGAGAGTCAGGAGAGTTTGTTTGGAGGCAGGACAAGATAGTCCTTCAATATGACAATAATATCAACTCTACAGTTTATTTATCTAGCACAATTCATCTAATATGACATAATAAACAATATTAATAACATAGAAACATGATATAAACTCTAGAATGAATAAAACATGTCATTACGAATGTAAGGACTGGTGGTAGTGTTGTTGTTGAGTATAAGGGCCACTGACCATAAGCCGTGGCGGTGGTCGGCGGCAGCAGAAAGCCACCACCACTATCACACAAACAATGTGCATAATTTATAAATAAGAAATATTTACACTTTAATTTATAAATAAGAAATACTATTCACACTTATATAAATAAGAAATACTATTCACACTTATATAAATAAGAAATATTTACTTACCTTGGAGGAGATGGTGGCAGAGGGCAGCGCTCTTGTCAGTATCCCTATATTCCTCAAACAACATTGTAGGAGTTTAGTTTTGTGTCATTTTCTATCGCTTAATTGCTTAACTTACTTAAGTAAGTTTATTTAGGTATACACAAATCCAGTTAAATAGATTATCATACATAGCAGCATATGTGTAGAAAACCTAGGATAACCCAAGAAAGTCAGACAGAGTGACTTATTTCCATTGCTACACTGTTAATGCTACACTTTATCGCTGGCTGGTGCTATAGCCTTTATCGACTTGTGAAGCTTCTTTGGACCCATGGTGACTTATTTCACAGTGACAATAACTAAACCAGCAATGAACACAATAAATTTATTGTGAAATGTTTGAATGAGCGCGCTGGGTAATGTTTTCACAATGGTAAACAATGCTAGACTGGCTCACGACACCTGCGCGGCGAGGCGGGCAGGCGGATAGGTCTGGTACCGAAAAAAGCCATCGAAACTCGAAATCACCGATAGTCGGACCGACCGAAAGTAGAGTGACCACTGTACAGTGGACCCTCGGTTTTCATCGATAATTCTTTCCAGAATGCAGTTCGAGTGCCGTTAACGAACGAATTTGTTCCCATAAGGATGAATGTAAATTAGTCGTTTCAGACCCCCAAAAATACACTTACAAAAGCACTTACAAAAATACACTTACATAATTGTTCGAGTTAGGAGCTGTACGAAAACCGCGAGTCCACTGTACAGTACACTCATTACTTATCTTAAAATATTTGTAGTCTTAACCCTTTCAGGGTTTCGGCCGTACTAGTACAGCTTACACGTCAGGGTTTTGGTCGTACTAGTATGCCTAAATTCTAGCGCCCTCAAATCAAGCAGAAACAGGCTGGTAGGCATAGATGTGAGAGAACGGGTCTGTGCGGTCAGTGTGCGCAGTATAAAAAAATCCTGCACCACACAGTGCATAATGAGCAAAAAAAGACTGACCGTGTTTTTGGTTTAACCCTTTAACTGTCCACACGTAGATCTACGTTCACTCGCGCACTGCTCCGAATATTTTTAAAAAAAAATCATTTTTTTTAAATGAAGAGCGCATTTTTATAAACAGGATAGGCTAAAAAAAAATTTTTAGGGCCAGTACTTACCGAGATATAAGCCCGATAAGTTGGTGCTGGATGCTCACCTGACGGCAACATCAAGTCCTGCCGCTTGCAGAAGTAATGCCGATATACTTTTTTTTTTAGTTTTTATTTTAATTTATACAATTAAACCTCTTTAAGGGGGGCTCCTTGACGTGGTAAAGAGGCTATCGGTCTGAGGAATTGGACCTTTTGGTCTTCTTCCTCAGACCGAACCTAATTACCCCCCAATCCCCCCTCCCTTTTCCCATCTCCCCCATCCTCCCTTTTCCCTTTCCTCCTCCTCCTCCTCATCCCTCCCT
>WNWK01010616.1:0-69257 GCA_009830355.1 Cherax destructor | reverse complement strand
TTACTAGAGTAACTTACAAGCCAAACCGTCAAAAGTTGAGGGTCCAATATGTTGTTCAATTTTAACAAAATTTAGCAATCCCTAAATTAGCCCAAAAGTTTGTTGGCCCATTTGAGAGTTGAACATATAAAGGGGCAATAAGTATAAAGTTAGAAAAATTAGTACTCGTTTAAAAGAACGCATTTAGACTTGAAAGTATGACAAAGCCCCCACAACCACTGTGTACTGACAATGATAACCGCTGACCCCTCCTTCAACTTCTAGGGGAGTCAGAGGAACAACCTGATTGTCGATTCCCTACGTACACCCCAAGTGTTGAAAAACCCCCCAAGTATCATTTGTTGATATCATTTAGACCCCCCCAACCCAAGTTGAGTTACCTATTGTAACAGTTTGATCCACCCAGAGATGATAATTATACAGCCTATATCAATCTCACCCTAGCAGAGTTGGGGTTAAATGTAAATAACCTGTATAGATAAATATGTAGTAAGCGTTTAACTGTGTGTTATAATATCTACTTAGTATTACTCAAATTTTTTTGTGTGTTCACGTTCTCTCCGAGTTCTGAGAATTAACAGTATAGATTTGAGTGCACCAGATCTACCTTGTCTGTTAATCACTACCTTCTTGTAAATATATTTCCTCAGAATTCGTAGATCACATGGAGACAGTTCGTTCGAACAAGTTATTTTTTTTTATCTCTTTTATCATGATTTTCTTGAATGAGCTCATTTAATTAATTCCTATGTATCATGATGCATCATATAGTAATGTAGATTATTCCGTCACGATAATATCCATGTGAAGTATAATGTTAACTGTTGTGTACTTTGACATTGTATAGAATCAGCTGAGAGTTGTTGCCTGTTGCCCTTAGTTTGTATAGTTGTATGTCGAGACGCCATACGTAGCATGCCCGAGCTGTGCGGTTAGTATTTCTAACGGCTGCACCACGGCTGTTCACGTGATTTCCAACCTCTGCCCATGTGATCTGGCATTAGCCAATCAGAGGCCTGCCTTTTGAATGCCTCAGTGCCGGGCGGCCGAGTAGATCAGTATCATCCGGAGTAGGCATACGAGACGGACACAGGCATAGGCTCTCAGCTCCCATATATCCAACGCCTCATTAAACGCTACCAAAAACCAAGCTCATCGCCTGTTAATATTACCAAATCTATGAAAAGAACCCCACAACACATGCACACCTTGAATATGATGAGCCCCTGTTGATGTTTTGTGAACATTGATGGAGGCTAGGGCAGGGGTTAGGGCAGGGGTTAGGGCAGGGGTTAGGGCAGGGGCTAGGGCAGGGGCTAGGGCAGGGGTTGGGCAGGGGTTAGGCAGGGGCTAGGGCAGGGCTAGGGCAGGGCTAGGGCAGGGGCTAGGGCAGGGGCTAGGGCAAGGGTTAGGGCAGGGGTTAGGGCAGGAGTTAGGGCAGGGGTTAGGGCAGGGGTTAGGGCAGGGGCTAGGGCAGGGGTTAGGGCAGAGGTTAGGGCATGGGTTAGGGCAGGGGTTAGGGCAGGGGCAAGGCAGGGGCCAGGACAGGGTTTGGGCAGGGGTTGGGCAGGGTTAGGGCAGGCTAGGGCAGGGGTTAGGGCAGGGGTTAGGGCAGGGGCTAGGGCAGGGGTTAGGGCAGGGGCTAGGGCAGGGGCTAGGCAGTGGCTAGGGCAGGGGTTAGGGCAGGGGCTAGGGCAGGGGTTAGAGCAGAGGTTAGGGCAGGGGTTAGGGCAGGGGTTAGGGCAGGGGTTAGGGCAGAGGTTAGGGCAGGGGTTAGGGCAGGGGCTAGGGCAGGGGTTAGGGCAGGGGCTAGGGCAGGGGTTAGGGCAGGGGTTAGGGCAGGGGCTAGGGCAGGGGTTAGGGCAGGGGCTAGGGCAGGGGCTAGGGCATGGGCAGGAGCAGGGGCAAGGAGGGCAATCTTTAGCGTGTGACGCTCTCAGCATTAGTTTAATGGCTGTATTATGAACTCCATCCTGTGGGCGGTATTACAAATATTCCACACACACATGATGGGTCCAGGCACTGGTGTCTGACACTGAGGCAGCTGTTGACCTGAAGGCGGACCTCAGCAGCAGCAGCCACCACTCATCCACTTCATGTCAAGTTATCCATAACATATTTCACAAGGTAATTATAACTGTAACTTGATGTTGTTCGGTTGATACTCACTGAGAGGAAAAGTTCTCCTGAATCCCACAAGCCCAGCATTATCTACCTTCAATCATCCAAGAAATTAGTCTTATTTCTTGCCGAGGCTCGATACTCAGGAATCCCCATCTGTCAGGATATTTCAGATACGCTAGCCAGCCGTGATGCCACGGACTTTCAAATATTGTTATGTCAGCATAGTTTGAACCTTGCAATGACGTTGCAGTCACAACATCAGAGGTGTGAGCTTTGCTCACACCTCTACAACACAATTGTCCTCAAAGATTTGTTAAGTTATACCATGAATTAAGGAAATATCCTGGATTTCACCATACGAAAGCAAAGCAAATGCGATAGTAATTATGGACAAGGTAGATTATAGGGGCAAAATAAACATGATATTAGGAGATAGGGAAACTCAGGTGCCTCTTAACACGCATTGGAGTGAACAGCTGGCCGAGGAGTCATACTCCAAGAGCACAAAACCTCAGACAGGTAGAGTATGGTCCTTCCATCCAGCCACAGGCACCTTGGAAGAGCACCTTAATGTCAAGCAGCAGCAGAGTAACCACTCAGAGCGTCATTACATAAGATCATGAAGGGTCATGATCAAAAGATCATCTTCAAAAAAAGTCATCAGCTGCTCATAGTCAGTAACTGATCAGCCGAGCTGTGGTTCGTAGGCCAGCAGTAACAGCCTGGTTGATCAGACCCTGATCCACCACGAGGCCTGGTCTCAGACCGAGCCGCGGGGGCGTTGATCCCTGAAACCCTCTCCAGGTATACCCCAGGGAAAGACCACACCATGTGGCAACACCTGGAAACAAGTTGTCTAACCATCATCTTCTGTGTGATGTAGCCCACTGTGTGATGTAACCCACTGTGTGATGTAGCCCACTGTGTGATGTAGCCCACTGTGTGATGTAGCCCACTGTGTGATGTAGCCCACTGTGTGATGTAGCCCACTGTGTGATGTAGCCCACTGTGTGATGTAGCCCACTGTGTGATGTAGCCCACTGTGTGATGTAGTCATTGTGTGATGTAGCCCACTGTGTGATGTAGCTCACTGTGTGATGTAGCCCACTGTGTGATGAAGTCATTGTGTGATGTAGCCCATTGTGTGATGTAGCCCACTGTGTGATGTAGCCCACTGTGTGATGAAGTCATTGTGTGATGTAGTCATTGTGTGAAGTAGCCCACTGTGTGATGTAGCCCACTGTGTGATGTAGTCATTGTGTGATGTAGCCCACTGTGTGATGTAGCGCACTGTGTGATGTAGCCCACTGTGTGATGTAGCCCACTGTGTGATGTAGCCCACTGTGTGATGTAGCCCACTGTGTGATGTTGTCCACTGTGTGATGTAGCCCACTGTGTGATGTTGTCCACTGTGTGATGTAGCCCACTGTGTGATGTAGTCATTGTGTGATGTAGCCCACTGTGTGATGTAGCGCACTGTGTGATGTAGCCCACTGTGTGATGTAGCCCACTGTGTGATGTAGCCCACTGTGTGATGTAGCCCACTGTGTGATGTTGTCCACTGTGTGATGTAGCCCACTGTGTGATGTTGTCCACTGTGTGATGTAGCCCACTGTGTGATGTAGCCCACTGTGTGATGTAGCCCACTGTGTGATGTAGCCCACTGTGTGATGTAGCCCACTGTGTGATGTAGCCCACTGTGTGATGTAGCCCACTGTGTGATGTAGCCCACTGTGTGATGTTGTCCACTGTGTGATGTAGCCCACTGTGTGATGTTGTCCACTGTGTGATGTAGCCCACTGTGTGATGTAGCCCACTGTGTGATGTTGTCCACTGTCACCTGAAGCTGGTGACAGACCATCTTAGGAATACCCACTGTCACCTGAAGCTGGTGACAGACCATCTTAGTAACACCCACTGTCACCTGAAGCTGGTGACACCATCTTAGGAACACCCACTGTCACCTGAAGCTGGTGACAGACCATCTTAGGAACACCCACTGTCACCTGAAGCTGGTGACAGACCATCTTAGGAATACCCACCGTCACCTGAAGCTGGTGACAGACCATCTTAGGAACACCCACTGTCACCTGAAGCTGGTGACAGACCTGGTGACAGAAACCCCAGGAACAGACACCAAGCAGTACACTGATAGTCTACGTATAAGGAAGCCTTCACTTAATCACATACACCTTCATTCTTGGCTACAATAAAACAGGTAATGGTTAAAGTTCTTCCCTGCAGGACCCCTTCTTCAAGGAAGAAGTCCCACGGGTAGGGAGAGAGGAAGAAACACAACAAATACCCTTTAACTGGCCTATGAAAACACTACTCGACATTCTCACTCTCTCTCACACACACACACACACACACACACTCTCTCTCTCTCTCTCCGTGTACCACACAAGTCGTGTCATTAGCTTTGTTGGAGCGCCCACAGTTGTAACCCTGCAGACCTCTATTACTGGAGTGGGCAATGTAGAGGTCATGACCACATGCAACAAGTGTTGTGGGTTACAAGTGCTTGTTGGGCGCGTGATGCACTGTACTTGGAAGCCAGCAAATGGTGTTGAATCCACCCCTCCTGTGGGGGTGGGGCGAAGGGACAGCTTGGTCAAAGGTGACCACTAGTAAATTAATGTTCATTACAACACCACCCACCTGCCTCGCTATCCTTCACACTGCAACTATTCCAGGATTCAGAAAATGAATGTCCTCCTCACTCTCATGCTGCAGCCTCCAGTGTTAAACGATGCCACAATAACGGTTCAAATAACCGATGGGAAGCACATTCTGCAAGGGTATGAGCAGCATCAGGACACGTGTCTGTCTAGTTCCAGCATTGTTCTTGACCTCTGGCCAATTTTACACTTCAAGATGTTTCCACAATGTGCGTCTCAGACTTATTTGATAGTAGCCCGGCTGGAGCCGGATCAAAATATACATGAGCATGAATCAGACACATGTGCAATACTTTGGTATCTTTATTGAGGAAACGTTTCGCAACACTGTGGCTTCATCAGTCCTATACAAAGAAGAATGGTGATCAGAATGAGTTGACGAGATCAGTCCACCAATCTTTTCAAGACTGATGGACTGATTACATCGACTCCAGGCTGAAAGACTGATTACCTCAACTCATTCTGATCTTCACCATTCTTCTTTGAATAGGACTGCTGAAGCCATAGTGTGGCGAAACGTTCCCTCAATAAACATACCCAAGTGTTGCACATGTGTGTAAATTATCAACTTGTCTACCTGGAGGGTATTGCGGGGGTCAACACCCCTGCGGCCCGGTCCACGACCAGGCCTCCCGGTGGATCAGGGTCTGATCAACCAGGCTGTTACTGCTGGCAGCACGTAGTCCAACGTAAGAACCACAGCCCGGCTGATCCGGCACCGATTTTAAGTATCTGTCCAGCTTCCTCTTGAAGGCAGCCAGGGGCCTATTGGTAATTTCCCTTATGCATGGTGGGAGGCTGTTGAACAGTCTTGGGCCCCGGACACTTACAGCGTTTTCTCTTAGTGTAACAATGACGCCATCTGTGTGTGTGTATAGTATGTGTCGTGTGTGTACAGTGTGTATAGTATGTGTCGTGTGTGTACAGTGTGTATAGTATGTGTCGTGTGTGTACAGTGTGTATAGTATGTGTCGTGTGTGTACAGTGTGTATAGTATGTGTCGTGTGTGTACAGTGTGTATAGTATGTGTCGTGTGTGTATATAGTGTGTCGTGTGAGTATAGTGTGTCGTGTGTGTGCATTGTGTATAGTATGTGTCGTGTGTGTACAGTGTGTATACTGTGTGTCGTGTGTGTATATGTCGCGTGGGTCTTGAGAGAGATATATAGGAGGTCAAAGATACTCCTTGTTGGATGGTTACGGTATATTTACAGTAAGTGAAAGAGAGTCCAGCCACACCGTCTGTCTCGCCTGTAGGTCTAACGTTAGTGAGGCAGCCCGCCTATATGAGGCTGTGCACATGCGCTGAGCCTCTGACGTCAGCGGGTACCGTGACGTCACACGCAAAGGGGCCAGCTGTATAAGTAAGAGGAAAGATACACTACACAAGTGTATATATGATACTGACACGACATATATAGTGAGTCGTGTGAGTATAGTGTGTCGTGTGTGTATAGTGTGTCGTGTGTGTATAGTGTGTCGTGTGTGTATAGTGTGTCGTGTGTGTGCATTGTGTATAGTATGTGTCGTGTGTGTGCATTGTGTATAGTATCTGTCGTGTGTGTATAGTGTGTGTCGTGTGTGTGTGTGTCGTGTGTGTGTGTCGTGTGTGTGTGTCGTGTGTGTATAGTGTGTGTCGTGTGTGTATAGTGTGTCGTGTGTGTGTATAGTGTCGTGTGTGTGTATAGTGTCGTGTGTGTGTATAGTGTCGTGTGTGTGTATAGTGTCGTGTGTGTGTATAGTGTCGTGTGTGTGTATAGTGTGTCGTGTGTGTGCAGTGTGTATAGTATGTCGTGTGTGTATAGTATGTCGTGTGTGTATAGAGTGTCGTGTGTGTATAGTGTCATGTGTGTATAGTGTGTCGTGTGTGTGTATTGTGTGTCGTGTTTGTATAGTGTATCGTGTGTGTGTATAGTGTGTCGTGTTTGTATAGTGTAGTGTGTATGTATAGTGTGTGTCGTGTGTGTATAGTGTGTGTAGTATGTGTCGTGTGTGTGTATAGTGTGTTGTATGTGTGTATAGTGTGTTGTATGTGTGTATAGTGTGTGTGTATAGTGTGTGTATAGTGTGTGTGTATAGTGTGTGTGTATAGTGTGTGTGTATAGTATGTGTGTGTACTCACCTAATTGTGGTTGCAGGGGTCGACTCAGCTCCTGGCCTCGTCTCTTCGCTGTCCGCTACTGGGTCTCTGCTCTCCCTGCTCCATGAGCTTTATCATACCTTGTCTTAAAACTATGTATGGTTCCCGCCTCCACTATATCGTTCGCTAGACTAATCCACTTCCTAACTACTCTATGGCTGAAGAAGTGCTTCCTAACATCCCTTTGACTCATCTGAGTCTTCAGCTTCCAGTTGTGTTCCCTTGTTTCTGTGTTCCCTCTCTGGAACATCCTGTCACTATCTACCTTGTCGATTCCCTGCAGTATTTTGTATGTCATTATCATGTCTCCTCTAACCCTTCTGTCCTCAAGTGTTGTTAGTCCTATTTCCTTCAACCTTTCTTCATAGGACAGTCCCCTGAGTTGTGGAACTAGCCTTGTCGCAAACCTTTGCACTTTCTCTAATTTCTTGACGTGCTTGACCAGGTGTGGGTTCCAGACTGGTGCTGCATACTCTAGTATGGGCCTGATGTACACGGTGTACAGTGTCTTGAACGATTCCTTGTTAAGGTAACGGAACGCTAATCTTAGGTTTGCCAGTCGCCCATATGCTGCCGCGGTTATCTGGTTGATGTGTGTCTCCGGAGACGTGCTTGGCGTTATACTCACCCCAAAGTGTGTGTGTGTGTGTGTGTGTGTGTGTGTGTGTCACACTGGAGTGGTTAAGAGTGACCTTCACAAATAATGGATGCTCAGGAAGAACGCACTTGTTTAAGTAAGAACCAGTGACATTTTCTACAGCTCTGTTAGGCCAGCAGAAGTTGTACCACTGAGCTGGTCATTCTCTATATCTTTGTTAGTTCAGCAGAAGTTGTACCACTGAGCTGGTCATTCTCTACATCTTTGCTAGTTCAGCAGAAGTTGTACCACTGAGCTTGTCATTCTCTACATCTTTGCTAGTTCAGCAGATGCTGTACAATGTGCGAGACTTAGGAGTGATAATGTCAGAAGATCTCACATTTCAAGGTTCACAACAATGTTGCTATTGTTAACTGCAATGAAAATGATAAGCTGGATAATCAGAACTTTCAAGACAAGAGATGCTGAGCTAATGATGATACTCTTCAAGTCACTTGTTCTCTCCAGGCTGGAATACTGGGGTGTACTGAAGGCACTCTTCAAGGCAGGCCAGATTGATAAGTAGGAAAACGTACATAACTTTTACTGCTCATATACACTCAATAAAATATCTCAACTAATGGAAAAAACAAAGTCAATTCGACTGTATTCCTTGGAACGTAGGCGAGAAAGGTACATAATATATAACCGGAAAATCCTGGAGAGACTAGTTCTAAACCTGAACACCGAAATCATGACAAGAGACTTTGAAGACGGTGCAAAATATGTCCACTAAAAAGTAGGGGCGCGACGAGTACAACAAGAGAGAACTCTCGAGTGTCAGAGGTCCTCGACTCTTCATCGCCCTCCATCTATACATTCTATGAAGTACTAACAAACTTCAAGTTGTCTTCAAGAGGGAACTGGAAAGGTTCATTAAAACCAGTGCCTGAACAGCCGGGCTGTAGTTAGTACGCTGAAATGCGTACGGCCAGTAGTAACAGCATGGTTGATCAGGCCACTTGGTCTGGGCCCGGGCTGCTGGGGCGTTGACTCCACCTCACCACAATATATACACGTTCAACACTAATGCTCGGTTCTGTGTATACAGTGCTGCATATATCGTGCTGTATATACACTGCTGAATATATTGTATATAGTGTCGAATATAATGTATAAAGTGCTGCATATATATATATATATATATATGATTATGTATGTCGTGCCGAATAGGTAAAACTTAAGATTTTGGTTTAAATAGCAACGCTCTTCTTGCCGAATAAGACAAGCGAAAATTTGTGAATGCAATAATTTCGCAAAAAACATTCTGAATCTAACGAAAAAAAAATTCATTGTGTTTGTTTATTATTAACTTGTAAACTTATCTAAAATATATTTGCGCTTATTATAATATGGTTAGGTAAGTTTTCTAAGGTTCTTTTGGTATATATAAACAAGGATAAAATTAACAAACAATACAAACAATTAACAAACATTCAACACAAATACTATAATAAATTACGTTAAGGAACATCAGTTAAAAACCCTATTAAACAATGTCAAAAGACTAAGTTCCCCGAGGTTCCTACAGTCACCTCGGTAATTATAAAAACCCATAATGAAAGTGGCAAGACGTAAGCTGTGTCAAAACTGTTAAAATGTATTCAGGTCAACAGATGTAATAATAATAATAATAATAATAATAATAATAATAATAATAATAATAATATCTTTATTTACTACAAGTACATGTACAAGGTATACAGGCCTAGCTGACATCAATGACATACTACTATATAGAAAGCCACTTGTTATACTGAGCATTTCTGGCTAATTATGTAGGTCAGTTTTGTCCCAGGATGCGACCCACACCAGTCGACTAACACCCAGGTACCCATTTAACTGATGGGTGAACATGGCCAGCAGGTGTAAGGAAACACGACCGATGTAAGGAGACTTGACCATGCACACCAGCTGTACATCAGCGGTGTATTGAACCATCTGTACATCAGCGGTGCATTGAACCATCTGTACATCAGCGGTGCATTGAACCATCTGTACATCAGCGGTGTATTGAACCAGCTGTACATCAGCGGTGCATTGAACCATCTGTACATCAGCGGTGCATTGAACCATCTGTACATCAGCGGTGTATTGAACCAGCTGTACATCAGCGGTGCATTGAACCATCTGTACATCAGCGGTGCATTGAACCATCTGTACATCAGCGGTGTATTGAACCAGCTGTACATCAGCGGTGCATTGAACCAGCTGTACATCAGCGGTGCATTGAACCAGCTGTACATCAGCGGTGCATTGAACCATCTGTACATCAGCGGTGCATTGAACCATCTGTACATCAGCGGTGCATTGAACCATCTGTACATCAGCGGTGTATTGAACCAGCTGTACATCGGCGGTGCATTGAACCATCTGTACATCAGCGGTGCATTGAACCAGCTGTACATCAGCGGTGCATTGAACCAGCTGTACATCAGCGGTGCATTGAACCAGCTGTACATCAGCGGTGCATTGAACCAGCTGTACATCAGCGGTGCATTGAACCAGCTGTACATCAGCGGTGCATTGAACCAGCTGTACATCAGCGGTGCATTGAACCAGCTGTACATCAGCGGTGCATTGAACCATCTGTACATCAGCGGTGTATTGAACCAGTTTTGATGCTCTTTATGAGTGGCTTATGTCACTAATACCATCATCTCACTAACACTCACCATCATGACACTAACACCACCATCATGTCACTAACACCCACCACCATGTCAATAATACTCACCATCATGTCACTAACACCCACCACCATGTCACTAACACCCACCAACATGTCACTAACATGTCAATAATACTCACCATCACTTCACTAACACCCACCACCATGTCACTAACACCCACCAACATGTCACTAACACCCACCAACATGTCACTAACACCCACCACCATGTCAATACTACTCACCATCATGTCAATAATACTCACCATCATTTCACTAACACCCACCACCATGTCAATAATACTCACCATCATGTCACTAACACCCACCACCATGTCACTAACACCCACCAACATGTCACTAACACCCACCACCATGTCAATAATACTCACCAACATGTCACTAACACCCACCACCATGTCAATAATACTCACCACCATGTCAATAATACTCACCATCATTTCACTAACACCCACCACCATGTCAATAATACTCACCGTCATGTCACTAACACCCACCACCATGTCAATAATACTCACCATCATATCACTAACACCCATCATATCACTAACACACTGGTGTGGGGTGGGTAGGAGCTCTGTGGTGTGGGGTGGGTAGGAGCTCTGTGGTGTGGGGTGGGTAGGAGCTCTGTGGTGTGGGGTGGGTAAGATCACTGTGGTGTGGGGTGGGTAGGAGCCCTGTGGTGTGGGGTGGGTAGGAGCACTGTGGTGTGGGGTGTGGTAGGAGCACTGTGGTGTGGGGTGGGTAGGAGCACTGTGGTGTGGGGTGGGTAGGATCACTGTTGTGTGGGGTGGGTAGAAGCACTGTTGTGTGGGGTGGGTAGGAGCACTGTGGTGTGGGGTGGGTAGGAGCACTGTGGTGTGGGGTGGGTAGGAGCACTGTTGTGTGGGCTGGGTAGGAGCACTGTGGTGTGGGGTGGGTAGGAGCACTGTGGTGTGGGGTGGGTAGGACCACTGTGGTGTGGAGTGGGTAGGAGCACTGTGGTGTGAGATAAGTATGAGCACTGGGGTGTTGAGTGGATAGGAGCACTGGGGTGTTGAGTGGATAGGAGCACTGGGGTGTTGGGTGGGTAGAAGCACTGAGGTGTTGGGTGGGTAGAAGCCCTGAGGTGTTGGGTGGGTAGGAGCACTGGGGTGTTGGGTGGGTAGGAACACTGGCGTGTTGGGTGGGTAGGAGCACTGAGGTGTTAGGTGGGTAGGAGCTCTGGGGTGTTGGGTGGGTAGGAGCTCTGGGGATTGGGTGGGTAGGAGCACTGGGGTGTTGGGTGGATAGGAGCACTGTTGTGTTGGGTGGGTAGGAGCACTGTGGTGTTGGGTGGGTAGGAGCACTGGGGTGTTGGGTGGGTAGGAGTACTGGGGTGTTGGGTGGGTAGGAGCACTGGGGTGCTGGGTGGGTAGGAACACTGGCGTGTTGGGTGGGTAGGAGCACTGAGGTGTTAGGTGGGTAGGAGCTCTGGGGTGTTGGGTGGGTAGGAGCACTGGGGTGTTGGGTGGGTAGGAGCACTGTGGTGTGGAGTGGGTAGAAGCACTGAGGTGCAGGGTGGGTAGGAACACTGGCGTGTTGGGTGGGTAGGAGCACTGAGGTGTTAGGTGGGTAGGAGCTCTGGGGTGTTGGGTGGGTAGGAGCTCTGGGGTGTTGGGTGGATAGGAGCACTGGGGTGTTGGGTGGATAGGAGCACTGTTGTGTTGGGTGGGTAGGAGCACTGGGGTGTTGGGTGGGTAGGAGCACTGGGGTGTTGGGTGGGTAGGAGCACTGGGGTGTTGGGTGGGTAGGAGCACTGGGGTGCTGGGTGGGTAGGAACACTGGCGTGTTGGGTGGGTAGGAGCACTGAGGTGTTAGGTGGGTAGGAGCTCTGGGGTGTTGGGTGGGTAGGAGCACTGGGGTGTTGGGTGGGTAGGAGCACTGTGGTGTGGAGTGGGTAGGAGCACTGAGGTGCAGGGTGGGTAGGAACACTGGCGTGTTGGGTGGGTAGGAGCACTGAGGTGTTAGGTGGGTAGGAGCTCTGGGGTGTTGGGTGGGTAGGAGCTCTGTGGTGTTGGGTGGGTAGGAGCTCTGTGGTGTTGGGTGGGTAGGAGCACTGGGGTGTTGGGTGGGAAGAAGCACTGAGTTGTTGGGTGGGTAGGAGCACTGGGGTGTTGGGTGGGTAGGAGCACTGGGGTGTTGGGTGGGAAGAAGCACTGAGTTGTTGGGTGGATAGGAGCACTGTGGTGTTGGGTGGGTAGGAGCCCTGTGGTGTTGGGTGGATAGGAGCACTGGGGTGTTGGGTGGCTAGGAGCCCTGTGGTGTTGGGTGGATAGGAGCACTGGGGTGTTGGGTGGGTAGGAGCCCTGTGGTGTTGGGTGGGTAGGAGCACTGGGTAATGGGATGGAATCCTGAATAATTAATATTACTAATAATTAGCTGAAGTGATTACAGTGTTGCTTATATACAAGGCGCGGCATAAATGGCTCCATTAGAATAATTACGTCAACATTTATCAGTACTGACTTAGCAACAAAATTTCCTCACAGCGTCATTTCAACATGCTTGGTAATTAGACTTATGCCGCACCCAGTACACTAGCTACACTAACGAGACTATCAAGAGCTGCCAAAATTATATATAAAAAAAGTGCGATAATAGCTATAATGATACATAATGAGTTGATGGCGCAGACGTGGTGCAGTTTTCTGGCATTATTGTGAACACGAGGACTCGCCTGCCTCCACTTTTTACAGTGTTACTACGACCAAGTGTGTTATTTGTCAGTAATGAAGACCCGCTGTCGCCCAAGTTGTTATATACTGCGTGAATTACGCTCACATAGCAATCTTATGACTGCCACAGCAATCAGTAAAACTATCAACCACCTCAACAACTCGTCTTATGAAAGGCCTCGCTCAGTTTATTTAAGGTCCCACGTAATTTATGCAGCTCAGTTCTGGTCTCCATACTAGACAATGAATATAAATACAATGAAGAATATACAAGGAAGGATGACAAACTTAATTCACAGTATAAGGAACCTCTCATACGAGGACAGATCAAGAGCCATGAAGCTACACCTCGAGACACTTAGAATGAGGGAACCTTCGCCTTTACTTTTTATGGGTTTCGAGAGTCTCATTACTCTCGGAGCCTGGCCATGGGTCAGGCTCGTCTGGTGCTTGCCTGGTCAACCAGGCTGTTGCTGCTGGAGGCCCGCTGCCCCACATATCCACCACAGCTGTGTTGTGGGGTTCTTTTCATAGATTTGGTAATATTAACAGACGATGAGCTTGGGTTTTGGTAGCGTTTAATGAGGCGTTGGATATATGGGAGCTGAGAGCCTATGCCTGTGTGTCTGTCCTGCACTGAGTCTGGGTGGTAACTGAACACTAGGCCGCCTGGCGCTGAGGCATTCAAAAGGCAGGCCTATCATTGGCTGATGCCAGATCACATGGGCAGAGGTTGGAAATCACGTGAACAGCCGTGATGCAGCCGTTATAAGTACAACCCGTACAGCTCGGGCATGCTACGTATGGCGTCTCGACATACAACTACACAAACTAAGGACAACAGGCAACAACTTTCAGCTGATTCTATACAATGTCAAAGTACACAACAGTTAACATTATACTTCACATGGATATTATCGTGACGGAATAATCTACATTACTATATGATGCATCTTGATACTTGGGAATTATCTAAATGAGCTCATTCTAGAAAATCATGATAAGAGAGATAAAAAAAAATTAATTTGTTCGATCGAACTGTCTTCATGTGATCTACGAATTCTGAGGAAATATAATTACAAGAAGGTAGTGATTAACAGACAAGGTAGATATGGTGCACACAAATCTATACTGTTAATTCTCAGAACTCGGAAGAACGTGAACACACAAAAAAATTTGAGTAATACTAAGTAGATATTATAACACACAGTTAAACGCTTACTACATATTTATCTATACAGGTTATTTACACTTAACCCCAACTCTGCTAGGGTGAGATTGATATAGGCTGTATAATTATCATCTCTAGGTGGATCAAACTCTGTTACAATAGGTAACTCAACTTCTGATTGAGGAGGATCTACACTGGTATCTACAAATGATACTTGAGGATTAATTAACACTTGTCGTGTACGTAGGGAATAACGACATTCAGGTATAACTTCATCCCAGGTTACACTATTGGGATTGATGGTAGCTCTTAAGACATCAAGGACTTTCTTATTCGTTCTTTCTGCTAACCCATTGCTGGCAGGATGGTGTGGAACAATGGTAGATTTTGTAATCTTGTATAGTGTACACAAGTTTTCTAGGATCTCATTACAAAATTCACCTCCATTATCTGTTATGAGGGACTTAGGAGTGGTATGTCTGCAGATTATACGTTCCTTAAACGCTTTAGCTACTGTCCCGGCAGTCTTATCTGGGATAGGAACTAACTCACAAAATCTGGTAAAGTGATCGACCATCACACACAGATGTTTGTTTCCACTGAGGGAACATTGGAAGTTGGTCAACAGATCTAGTGCTGGGACCCCGGATGTTGATACAGTGTTCCCTTATTGTCCCCACCGCACCCCTGCTCCTCACTGGGTTTATTTTACACTTCCTCCCATATCTCTCACTCCAATTATTACACACAAACAAACTTGATTAATAAAATTGGCACATGATAACTTACACAAGCTAACAAGAGATTGTTTCCTTCGGGGAAAACACATCACCACTAAAAGTTTAAAGCTTACCAGAAGATGCATTCACCAGGTATTGCACAAAATACAACAAAATTTGTAACTAAACAGAATAAACCCACAAAAACTTCCATCCATTTCATACGATACATCAACCATTGAAAATTGATGCCGCCCACAATTGTTATATATTAAGCAGAGAAAAGCGTTAAACTCGTAGGGGTTATTTAGCGCGCGTGGAATGGTAGGCATTGAAATTCGATCCAGGCAACCATAAGTCCGATTCCTTGGATCAAAAGCCCCTCATCAGCATCAAGACAAAATACAATAAGGTAAAATAATACCATACCATTGCAAGATTGAGTGGAAAAATGTGATCAAGACACAACATTAATACAGCAGCTCCAGGATACACCAGCTGATGATCAAGACACTATTAATACAACAGCTCCAGGATACACCAGCTGATGATCAAGACACTATTAATACAACAGCTCCAGGATACACCAGCTGATGATCAAGACACAACATTAATACAGCAGCTCCAGGATACACCAGCTGATGATCAAGACACAACATTAATACAGCAGCTCCAGGATACACCAGCTGATGATCAAGACACAACATTAATACAGCAGCTCCAGGATACACCAGCTGATGATCAAGACACAACATTAATACAGCAGCTCCAGGATATACCAGTTGATGATCAAGACACACCATTAAATACAGCAGCTCCAGGATACACCAGCTGATGATCAAGACACTATTAATACAGCAGCTCCAGGATATACCAGCAGATGATCAAGACACACCATTAATACAGCAGCTCCAGGATTTACCAGCAGATGATCAAGACACACCATTAATACAGCAGCTCCAGGATATACCAGCAGATGATCAAGACACACCATTAATACAGCAGCTCCAGGATTTACCAGCTGATGATCAAGACACACCATTAATTACAGCAGCTCCAGGATATACCAGCAGATGATCAAGACACAACATTAATACAGCAGCTCCAGGATATACCAGCAGATGATCAAGACACACCATTAATTACAGCAGCTCCAGGATACACCAGCTGATGATCAAGACACAACATTAATACAGCAGCTCCAGGATTTACCAGCAGATGATCAAGACACACCATTAATTACAGCAGCTCCAGGATACACCAGCTGATGATCAAGACACTATTAATACAGCAGCTCCAGGATATACCAGCAGATGCTCAAGACACACCATTAATACAGCAGCTCCAGGATATACCAGCAGATGATCAAGACACACCATTAATTACAGCAGCTCCAGGATATACCAGTTGATGATCAAGACACAACATTAATACAGCAGCTCCAGGATACACCAGCTGATGATCAAGACACACTATTAATACAGCAGCTCCAGGATATACCAGCAGATGATCAAGACACACCATTAATTACAGCAGCTCCAGGATATACCAGTTGATGATCAAGACACACCATTAAATACAGCAGCTCCAGGATATACCAGTTGATGATCAAGACACACCATTAAATACAACAGCTCCAGGATATTCCAGTTGATGATCAAGACACACCATTAAATACAACAGCTCCAGGATATACCAGCTGATGATCAAGACACACCATTAAATACAACAGCTCCAGGATATACCAGCAGATGATCAAGACACACCATTAAATACAACAGCTCCAGGATATACCAGTTGATGATCAAGACACACCATTAAATACAACAGCTCCAGGATATACCAGCTGATGATCAAGACACACCATTAAATACAACAGCTCCAGGATATACCAGTTGATGATCAAGACACACCATTAAATACAACAGCTCCAGGATATACCAGTTGATGATCAAGACATATCCAACACCTGGGTATCTTTATTGATAAAACGCTTCGCCTACACAGTAGACTTATTCAGTCAAATACAGAAGCAGCAGGTGTAGTAGTAGTCAGTCCATCAACGTTGGAGAAATAGTATTTGAGGTGGTCAGTCCCTCAGACCATGGAGCTGAACTCTCCTCCACGGGCTGAGGGACTGACCACCTCAGATACTATTTCTCCAAGGTTGATGGACTGATTACATCATCACTTCACTACTACACTTGCTGCCTCCTTATTTGACTGAAGAAGTCTACCGTGTAGGCGATACGTTTCAACAATAAAGATACCCAAGTGTTGGACATGTGTCTTAACCCTTTACCAGGCCAAGTGTGCCTCATATTTGATTCTGCCATAGAGGGTATTTTAGAGGCGCCTAAAATAAACAAACTTGACAAATGAACACAAATAAATATGTCTTAGAATTGCTTATATTATCAGAATATAGGTTGCAAATGTTGCAGTGTCTCAAATTTGATGCGTGGCCTGGTAAAGGGTATTAATGTTCTACTTCTCAGTATTTTATACCATTTTTAACAGAGAACACCACAGGAGCTTCTCTACACTTACTGCGTCAACATTTATGCTCAGTAACACTATGTAGAGGGCAGCCAGGCATGCAAGTAGCACCAACATTTATGCTCAGTAACACTATGTAGAGGGCAGCCAGGCATGCAAGTAGCACCAACATTTATGTTCAGTAACACTATGTAGAGAGCAGCCAGGCATGCAAGTAGCACCAACATTTATGCTCAGTAACACTATGTCGAGGGCAGCCAGGCATGCAAGTAGCACCAACATTTATGCTCAGTGACACTATGTCGAGGGCAGCCAGGCATGCAAGTAGCACCAACATTTATGCTCAGTAACACTATGTCGAGGGCAGCCAGGCATGCAAGTAGCACCAACATTTATGCTCAGTGACACTATGTCGAGGGCAGCCAGGCATGCAAGTAGCACCAACATTTATGCTCAGTAACACTATGTCGAGGGCAGCCAGGCATGCAAGTAGCACCAACATTTATGCTCAGTAACACTATGTCGAGGGCAGCCAGGCATGCAAGTAGCACCAACATTTATGCTCAGTGACACTATGTCGAGGGCAGCCAGGCATGCAAGTAGCACCAACATTTATGCTCAGTAACACTATGTCGAGGGCAGCCAGGCATGCAAGTAGCACCAACATTTATGCTCAGTGACACTATGTCGAGGGCAGCCAGGCATGCAAGTAGCACCAACATTTATGCTCAGTAACACTATGTCGAGGGCAGCCAGGCATGCAAGTAGCACCAACATTTATGCTCAGTAACACTATGTCGAGGGCAGCCAGGCATGCAAGTAGCACCAACATTTATGCTCAGTGACACTATGTCGAGGGCAGCCAGGCATGCAAGTAGCACCAACATTTATGCTCAGTAACACTATGTCGAGGGCAGCCAGGCATGCAAGTAGCACCAACATTTATGCTCAGTAACACTATGTCGAGGGCAGCCAGGCATGCAAGTAGCACCAACATTTATGCTCAGTGACACTATGTCGAGGGCAGCCAGGCATGCAAGTAGCACCAACATTTATGCTCAGTAACACTATGTCGAGGGCAGCCAGGCATGCAAGTAGCACCAACATTTATGCTCAGTAACACTATGTCGAGGGCAGCCAGGCATGCAAGTAGCACCAACATTTATGCTCAGTAACACTATGTCGAGGGCAGCCAGGCATGCAAGTAGCACCAACATTTATGCTCAGTAACACTATGTCGAGGGCAGCCAGGCATGCAAGTAGCACCAACATTTATGCTCAGTAACACTATGTCGAGGGCAGCCAGGCATGCAAGTAGCACCAACATTTATGCTCAGTAACACTATGTCGAGGGCAGCCAGGCATGCAAGTAGCACCAACATTTATGCTCAGTAACACTATGTCGAGGGCAGCCAGGCATGCAAGTAGCACCAACATTTATGCTCAGTAACACTATGTAGAGGGCAGCCAGGCATGCAAGTAGCACCAACATTTATGCTCAGTAACACTATGTAGAGGGCAGCCAGGCATGCAAGTAGCACCAACAATCTAGCCTAACATACATTACACAACAATTGAAAATTGAAGCCGAACGAAAATTTAAGGCCAAAAGAAAATTTGAAGCCGAACGAAAATTTGAGGCTAAACGAAAATATGAAGCCGATCGAACAAGCAGTAAAGGAAAGTTTATGAGAAAGTAAACAAAAAATGTTGCCGAGAATGTTTCAAAAATAAATACATGATTTTTGTTTGTTTTCCAGTTGAATTTTCTCATGAACATTCTAGTTAAAAATCTCTTCAATCCAATCATTGGATTTTGAATTGTTTAAAAAATTCAATTTGATAAAATTGGCACAAATGGGAAATTAGACCCACACAGCCTAAAATACAAAAATACTTGCAATGAAGGTACACCAGTATTTAGGGTTTGAAGCCGATCAGACAAAGCATTCTTCAAAAATTGTTCTGATTACGATTTCAAGTTTTTTAACAATTTTAGTAAAATTGCAAATTTGCAACTACTCAGACTATACTTGTGGGGTATCAACCATCTTAGATGTCTAGTATAGTTCAGTTGCTAGCACAGGCAACTCTCACCCGATACGGGTGGAGACATTAGCACGTGTTTCCTTAAGACACCTGCTGTCCCTGTTCACCTAGCAGTAAAATAGGTACCTGGGTGTTAGTCAACTGGTGTGGGTCGCATCCTGGGACAAAATTGATCTAATTTGTCCGAAATGCTCTGGAAAAAAAGGGGCTTTCTATATAGTAGTATGTCATTGATGTCATCTATGGTCTGTATACCTTGTACATGTACTTGTAGAAATAGAGATAAATAAGATTATTACTATTATTATTATTATTATTATTATTATTATTATTATTACAGAATACATCGTCAATACTTTGAAGCCATTCTTTATTAAATAAAAATGAATATCACTTATTCAATATAATTGGCAAATTGCTATTTTATACTAGCTAGTGGCAGTGAACCTTGCCACTGGTAAGGAATTTCAAGCCGATCAGATGAGTCATTCTCCAGTGATGGCAAGAATTTCAACAATTCCAATTTTTTTTTTACTGTTGTAGTACAGCAACAACTTTACCAGCAGGTCAACCAAACTTGATATATACCACCAGGGCACTAAGATACATTAACCAAACTTGATATATACCACCAGGGCACTAAGATACATTAACCAAACTTGATATATACCACCAGGGCACTAAGATACATTAACCAAACTTGATATATACCACCAGGGCACTAAGATACATTAACCAAACTTAATATATACCACCAGGGCACTAATATACATTAACCAAACTTGATATATACCACCAGGGCACTAAGATACATCAACCAAACTTGATATATACCACCAGGGCACTAAGATACATCAACCAAACTTGATATATACCACCAGGGCACTAAGATACATCAACCAAACTTGATATATACCACCAGGGCACTAAGATACATCAACCAAACTTGATATATACCACCAGGGCACTAAGATACATCAACCAAACTTGATATATACCACCAGTGCACTAAGATACATCAACCAAACTTATATATACCACCAGGGCACTAAGATACATCAACCAAACTTGATATATACCACCAGTGCACTAAGATACATCAACCAAACTTGATATATACCACCAGTGCACTAAGATACATCAACCAAACTTGATATATACCACCAGGGCACTAAGATACATTAACCAAACTTGATATATACCACCAGGGCACTAAGATACATCAACCAAACTTGATATATACCACCAGGGCACTAAGATACATCAACCAAACTTGATATATACCACCAGGGCACTAAGATACATCAACCAAACTTGATATATACCACCAGGGCACTAAGATACATCAACCAAACTTGATATATACCACCAGGGCACTAAGATACATCAACCAAACTTGATATATACCACCAGGGCACTAAGATACATTAACCAAACTTGATATATACCACCAGGGCACTAAGATACATCAACCAAACTTGATATATACCACCAGGGCACTAAGATACATCAAACAAACTTGATATATACCACCAGGGCATTAAGATACATCAACCAAACTTGATATATACCTCCAGGGCACTAAGATACATCAACCAAACTTGATATATACCACCAGGGCACTAAGATACATCAACCAAACTTGATATATACCACCAGGGCATTAAGATACATCAACCAAACTTGATATATACCACCAGGGCACTAAGATGCATCAACCAATAAAAAAAACGAAGCAATAAACTAAAATTTAGCATGATTTAACGGGAATAAAAATTCCACACTATCACAAAGTTGTCAATACTCTGCTGCTACACTTCTGAATTTTACTCTCCGTCGCCTCGTATTAAAAAAACCACATTTTTTATGAATTTTTGAAGCTGAAGATTTTGGAAGTATCCGATTCCATGAAGCTGGGAATGACTTGAACAACTTTGGTCAGAGGACACGTGAACATACCCACTGTTCCAAGAATCTGGTCCTAGTTACTATCCAAAATGGTTGAAGGTTTGAAACTCATTGGATGAGGCATTTTCGAGTTGAGGGAAATAAAACTGAAAAGTTGGAGGAAAAAGAAATAACAGACCACTAAAAGTCCCGCTTCAGGGATATTTAATGCCTAAAATACACAATAAACAGAGTGTATGTACACTCGTTAGTTAGAAGGTTGTAAATGAAGGTATGTAATGATCCACTACTGTTATGTAACTTTTTACGTCACATAACCTATTCCCGGCGGTTAGAAGCCTGGGGCTGGCTATTAACTATCTTCTAGTATTTTCCACACCCCACATGGGGTAGGGTGTGGGGGGACCGGTGTGGGGTTGGCATCCCGCTTGCCTCTCCCAGACAGTACGAGGCTGACAGGTCTCAGACTGACAGGTCTCAGACTGACAGGTCTCAGACTGACAGGTCTCAGACTGACAGGTCTCAGACTGACAGGTCTCAGACTGACAGGTCTCAGACTGACAGGTCTCAGACTGACAGGTCTCAGACTGACAGGTCTCAGACTGACAGGTCTCAGACCTGCCAGCTTAAGGATATATTTTTTCATTGATGTTAATGTAAAAAAAATAATATTGTACCAAAAGAACCTTAGAAAATGTACCTAACTTTATTATAACAAGCGCAATTTAATTTAGCCTAATCCAATTAAATATATTTTAGATAAGTTTACAATAATTTAATAAACAAACACAATGAAATATATTTAATTCGTTAAGTTGCATACACAAATTTTCGCTTGTCTTATTCGACAAGTAGAGCGTTGCTATTTAAGCCAAAATAGCAAGTTTTACCTATTTGGCACGATATATATATATATATATATATATATATATATATATATATATATATATATATATATATATATATATGCAAGACAACCACTATGAAAAAAAAGGAATTCCAAGCGCTTTCGTGACTACTCACATTATCAAGGAACTATAAAAGGAAACATGACAAGAAGGCTTATAAAGGGGCAGAATACACCTCACAGTCACATCACACTAACAGAGACAACACCTCACAGTAGCGTAACATCGCACGACTCTGTGAAGAGGAACATAAGAAAGGACCTGAAACTCTTCCCAAGAATTAAGATTAGTCCAATTTATCATTAAATTCTTCCCAAATTTTATTAATTATAAATTAATCCAATTTATATAAACCAAAAGAAATATTCATATTATTTTCAAAACTGCTTTTAATGAAACATGATTCTATTATATTCCTCTCAACCATGGACTTGCTTGATACAACCTTCTCAGCATTTTGAAAATCAATTGGATGGTTAAATCTCTCACATGAATAAATAGAGCATTAGAATCTTGTCCAGTTCTAATGCTATATTTATATTGTTTTAATCTTAGTTCAAGACTTTTATCAGTTTGACCGTAATAAGAACATAAGAACATAAGAAAGGAGGAACACTGCAGCAGGCCTGTTGGCCCATACTAGGCAGGTCCTTCACAATCCGTCCCACTAACAGAACACTTGTTCAACCCAATTTTCAATGCTACCCAAGAAATAGGCTTTGACAATTCCATTCACTCATGTGCGAGTCCCACTCAAATCCAACCCCTCTCACTCATGAATTTATCCAACCTAAATTTGAAACTACCCAAGGTCCTAGCTTCAATAACCCTACTAGGCAGACTGTTCCACTCATCAACTAAGAACATAAGAACATAAGAATGGAGGAACACTGCAGAAGGCCTACTGGCCCATACAAGGCAGGTCCTTATCAAAACCACCACTACCTAAGAATTTATTCCCGTACTCACGACACAAATCAAACCCAGCCCCTCCCACTCATATATTTGTCCAATCTCTTTTTAAAGCCACCCAAGGTCCTAGCCTCTATCACAGTACTCGGAAGATTGTTCCACGCATCTACAACTCTGTTCGAAAACCAGTACTTGCCTATGTCCTTTCTAAATCTAAATTTATCCAATTTAAATCCGTTATTTCTGGTTCTTACTTGGTTAGATATCCTCAGTATTTTATTAATATCTCCTTTGTTTATGCCCATCATCCACTTGTACACCTCGATGATATCTCCCCTCATTCTACGTCTCTCCAGAGAGTGGAGATTCAACGCTCTAAATCTATCTTCATACGGGAGATTTCTTATACTGTAAATCATTTTAGTCATTCTTCTCTGTATGTTCTCCAATGAATCTATATCCATCCTGTAGTAAGGAGACCAAAACTGAGCTGCATAATCCAAATGAGGTCTCACTAGTGATGTATAGAGCTGTAAAATAACTTTTGGACTTCTGTTGTTTATACTTCTTGAAATAAATCCTAGTAATCTGTTAGCCTTATTGCGCACACTTAGGCACTGTTGTCTTGGCTTTAGATTCCTGCTTACCATGACTCCTAAGTCTTTTTCACATTCTGTATGATCAAGCTCTACTTCACCTAGTTTATAAATTCGAGGGATATTTTCATTACCAAGGACTAGTGGAAAAATAAACACATAAGCAGTATAATGTGATCCTTTATTGACAACGTTTCGCCCACGCAGTGGGCTTTATCGAGTCACAGACAGATCTACCTGGAAAATGAGCAACATGGAGATATATATAGGGTACAGTCAGGTGGAGAATGCTGGGTCAGGTGGATAAAGCTGCATGTATGTGTCTAATTTAACAACTTGTCGGTTCTCTGAACCATTCATCTACTTGAAGAAGAATGCTCCCTCATTGAACAAGTTTTTTCCAAACTTCACTATCCTCGTCACTTCATTAGAGACTGCAGACGACGGGCATTAAACATCTTCAACACACCCAGAGAAGACACTGCTGAGAAGAGATACATAGTCCTTCCCACCAACTCCATTTCCAAACAAGTTTCCAACATTTTTTCTAAGACCTCATTCCGAGTATCCACCTCCACATCCACCACCATCAAGGACATTACCAGTAACAGACAGGAAAAGCTTCAATCCACGGCAGGGGTATACACAATCCCTTGCAATGGCTGCAGCAAATTATACGTTGGCGAAACATCCAGAGACCTACAAACACGCATTTCAGAACACCAGTACGCAGGCAGATCTGACGACTCAAGAAATGCCTGTGTTCAACACCGAAATTTACACAACCATTTAATCAACTACAGAAACGCAAGACTCATCGCCAGAGAAGACAACACGCAATACCGAAGAATCCTAGAATCATCACTCATCTGTATATCCAACAACTTCAACCAGAACAACGGCTTCTACAACATAGCTGAACCTATTGCCAAGAAACTTCTTCAACGCTATCCCACCTAGAACTCAAGAATGGTACACTGCAGGTCCTTTAAGTCACACAATGTTTTTAACTATCACACTACTTTTAAGACTGTGACATGCAGCTTTATCCACCTGACCCAGCATTCTCCACCTGACTGTACCCTATATATATCTCCATGTTGCTCATTTTCCAGGTAGATCTGTCTGTGACTCGATAAAGCCCACTGCGTGGGCGAAACGTTGTCAATAAAGGATCACATTATACTGCTTATGTGTTTATTTTTCCATTGTGTCGGTATTTTATACCATTTATTTCCACCAAGGACTAGTACATAAGAACATAAGAAAGGAGGAACACTGCAGCAGGCCTGTTGGCCCATACTAGGCAGGTCCTTCACAATCCATCCCACTAACAGAATATTTGCTCAACCCAATTTTCAAAGCTACCCAAGAAATAAGCTTTGACAATTCTACCCACTCATGCGCGAGTCCCACTCAAATCCAACCCCTCTCACTCATGAATTTATCCAACCTAAATTTGAAACTACCCAAGGTCCTAGCTTCAATAACCCTACTAGGCAGACTGTTCCACTCATCAACTACCCTATTTCCAAACCAATACTTTCCTATATCCTTTCTAAATCTAAACTTATCTAACTTGAATCCATTATTGCGGGTTCTCTCTTGGAGAGATATCCTCAAGACCTTATTTATATCCCCTTTGTTAATACCCATTTTCCACTTGTATACCTCGATCATGTCTCCCCTCATTCTACGTCTTACAAGTGAATGTAATTTTAGGGTCTTCAATCTTTCTTCGTAAGGAAGATTTCTAATGCTATGTATTAATTTAGTCATTCTACGCTGAATGTTTTCTAACGAATTTATGTCCATTCTGTAATATGGAGACCAGAACTGAGCTGCGTAATCTAGGTGAGGCCTTACTAATGATGTATAAAGCTGTAATATAACCTCTGGACTTCTGTTGCTAACACTTCTTGATATAAATCCCAGTAATCTATTTGCCTTATTACGTACGCTTAGGCATTGCTGTCTTGGTTTAAGGTTGCTGCTTACCATCACCCCCAAGTCCTTCTCGCAATCTGTATGGCTAAGTTCTACGTTATTTAACTTATAAGTGCTTGGGTTATGGACACTCCCGAGCTTCAGAACCTTGCATTTATCTACATTGAACTGCATCTGCCACATTTCTGACCACGAATTAAGTTTGTCTAAATCTTCCTGAAGTTCTATGACATCTATGTTTGAATCAATTATCCTACCTATCTTCGTGTCGTCGGCGAATTTGCTCATATCACTAGTAATTCCCTCGTCAAGGTCATTGATATATATTATAATAACAATGGGCCTAAGACTGATCCCTGTGGAACACCACTTGTTACAAGTCCCCATTTAGTACCTTACACTTATCCACATTGAACTTCATCTGCATATTTTACAGGGATATTTTATCGCATATTTTACAGGGAATCTTATAGACACATCCGTCAGCATTTTGGGGGGAATTTTTTATCAAAAGTCTTTTTACTGTATCAAGATTTTTATATACAACTTTGATATTAAAATTCTTAAGAAAGGAAGGCATATCAACCAAGTTTTCATGGTAAGGGAGAACCAACATATTTTTGGTTGAATAAGGTTGGTTGTCCCTTTTTGGATTGTAAAAAGTATTTCTAGCTATTTTAAAAGATTTATCAATTACGTTTCTTGGGTATTTTAAATCATTAGCTATTTCATAAATTTTAGAGATTTCTTCATCTATGAACTCTGGACTACAAATACGTAAAGCTCTCAAAAACATTGAAGAGAAAACCGACACTAACTCTATCTTGATGTGAAGAATAATAGTGTACATAGGAACAATTATTTGTATGTTTTCTGTAAATTTTAAATTTAAAATCAATGTTACCCTTAATAATAAAATTAATAATAAAAACATCTATAAATAAATAAATAAATATATATATATATATATATATATATATATATATATATATATATATATATATATATATATATATATATATATATATATATATATATATACGTATATATATACACGATGGGTTGGGTGAGGTTTCTAAGTTAGGTTTGGTTCAAAAATAATTTTTTACATCAATGTCAATTAATAAATAATGAATGAAACTGGTCTTGGTTTAAAATTCAGAGTGAAGGCAAGATGAAACCTACAGTGACTTCAGTGTCAGAGTGCAGGTAAGATGAAACCTACAGTGACTTCAGTGTCAGAGTGCAGGCAAGATGAAACCTACAGTGTCTTCAGTGTCAGCCCAAGAAAAGTTATCACTGCGTGATTACCTGTAATAAGGGTTAATGTCACATACCACTGCTGGTGATGACGTGTGGCAGTTGTGTGGTGACTAGTGTAGTCTTGGTGACTGGTATGGTAGGAAGTGCTGGTGATGACTTGTGGTAGTGTGATGACTAGTGTAGTTCTAGTGACTGGTATGGTAGGAAGTACTGGCGATGACTGGTGGTGGTGTGATGACTAGTGTAGTTCTGGTGACTGGTATGGTAGGAAGTCAAAGTTTTCAGAACACTGACACCTAAGTCACCGAGCGGTGGCAGCATGAAAACATTCCACACTCAGACACGCACACACCCACACCTTCCCCACCATACAGGCAGGTATAACAGGGAAGGCACTACAATGAATCAGGGAATACCTTACAGGAAGACAACAGCGCGTCATGGTTCGTGGCGAGGTGTCAGAGTGGGCGCCTGTAACGAGCGGGGTGCCACAGGGATCAGTCCTAGGACCAGTGCTGTTTCTGGTACACACGTATTTGTGAATGACATGACGAAAGGAATAGACTCCGAAGTGTCCCTGTTTACAGATGATGTGAAGTTAATGAGAAGAATTCAATAGGACGAGGACCAGGCAGAACTACAGAGGGATCTGGACAGGCTGCAGGCCTGGTCCAGCAACTGGCTTCTGGAGCTCAACCCCACCAAGTGCAAAGTCATGAAGACTAGGGAACAGCAAAGAAGACCACAAACGGAGTACAGTCTAGGAGGCCAGAGCCTACAAACCACACTCAAGGAAAAGGATTTTGGGGTGAGTATAACACCGGGCACATCTCCTGAGGCGCACATCAACCAAATAACTGCTGCAAACCTAAGAACAGCATTCCGACATCTTAATAAGGAGTCATTCAGGACCCTGTACACTGTGTACGTTAGGCCCATACTGGAGTATGCAGCGCCAGTTTGGAACCCTCACCTAGCCGAGCATGTAAAGAAACTAGAGAAAGTGGAAAAGGTTTGCAGCAAGACTAGTCCCGGAGCTGTGACTCGACCCCTGCAAGCACAACTAGGTGAGTACAATTAGGTGATTGAGTACACCCACACCCTCCCCACCCCACCCACACCCTCCCCACCACACCCACACATACACCCCCAGCCCTCAACTCGCACGCACACACAAATACAATAACAAACAAGAGCCTCTTACCAGTTTGTATCAATAGGAGTACCGACCTTACCATCTCGTCTAAGATCAAACTTCGTAAACTGGATAACAAATGTTAGAAGAACATGAACTATTACGAACATTATTTTGAAACATGAAGAACGCTTTCGACGTCTATGTAACTCGCCACTTTAACAAATAATTAACAAATATAAAACACACCTAAGAACACCAAAGATAAAATTAAGCAATAATAAAGGTTTCTAGTAAAATTAGATCAAATTACAAGCGTCTAGTAAAATTAAGCAATAATAAAAACTAAAACGTAAGTAATGTTACACTAAGTTAATAAAAAGTGGCACTGTGAGAAAAGACTGCTGAAAGTTCCCCAAGATCCCTACAGACACCCCAGTAATTATTAAAGCTGAGACCTAAGTAAAACAAAACAGCCAAAGTTATGGGCAAAATCAAATGCTGAAATGTTTTGCAAGAGTGAAGTGCATGCCATAAGACAGTAAGTGGCAGCAGCACCTTCAAGCAGGTGGTTATAGGTGACTGTCTGGTGACCCTGAGCTTCAATCTACAAAGTGACGAGTCCTGCTTAAGGAAGAGGTCAAATACGCACTTGGTGTGTAATCCTGTGTAACTAATAGCTCGTCTGTAGGGCCCACTGAGCGTCCAACTTAGAGTCCATGAAGTTACAGTGGGGCTGAAGTCTGCTATACAGCAAGCTGGAAACAGCAGCCTCTGCCTCAGCATACTCCTATTCAATACCCTGGAGTCTGACATTGTGAGCATAGGGTGAACACAACTATACACAAATAACCCGCACATAAAAGAGAACTAAGTATGAACTAATCTAGTGGTATGAACTAATCTAGTTCATACCTCCCTCCTTCTATAGATGCTCCTGGTGTCTACTCTATTTCTTGTTCCTCTTGTCCTCTTCAGTACTTTGGAGAAACTGGCCATTCTCCTTGTGACAGACTCAGAGAACACAAAAGTAGTGTTAGTCTTGCCGACACCAACAATGCTCTTTTCTGCCTACGTCTAACTTTCACAGTCGCCGTCTGGTTGAATCCTCCCTTATACACAACTTTCCTTGTATGAATCTTAGTCGTGGCTTTGTCTCTGTAGATGCCTTCCTTACCCATTACATTTTTAAATGCTCCAAACTGCAGAACACCCGTGACTTAACCTGATTTTTTTCCTCTTCTCCTTTTTCCCCTTTCCTCTTTCTCCTTTGGGTTTTCGTTCTTCTGCCTTGGGTATTTGTCCTTTATTGTTCCTTCCCCTCTGTGTTCTTGCTCCAACCCTCTGTTGGCCCCTAGCTCCCTTGCAGTGTTCCTCTTTCTTAGTATTTGACTGACTCCACTACTACTACTACCTCTACCAATATCTCTCTTCCTTCTTTCCTACTTCCTCTCTTGTCCCGTCCCTGTCTGCTGGCCTATATATACTACCTCCATTTTGTTAGTGTGACTTTGTAAATGGTCCAAGTCGGACCGAAACGTCGTGGTAAGCTCCTCTCTTCTATGTGCGGGTTATCTGTGTATTGTTCCAGTCACGGTATTATGCCTTTTTGTTATTTAGTGAACACAACTATAATAGACCAGAGCACAGGGTGAACACAAGTATACTAGTCCAGACCACAGGGTGAACACAAGTATACTAGACCAGAGCAAAGGGTGAACACAAGTATACTAGTCCAGACCACAGGGTGAACACAAGTATACTAGACCAGACCACAGGGTGAACACAAGTATACTAGTTCAGAGCAAAGGGTGAACACAAGTATACTAGACCAGAGCAAAGGGTGAACACAAGTATACTAGTTCAGAGCAAAGGGTGAACACAAGTATACTAGTTCAGAGCAAAGGGTGAACACAAGTATACTAGTTCAGAGCAAAGGGTGAACACAAGTATACTAGACCAGACCACAGGGTGAACACAAGTATACTAGTTCAGAGCAAAGGGTGAACACAAGTATACTAGACCAGAGCAAAGGGTGAACACAAGTATACTAGTTCAGAGCAAAGGGTGAACACAAGTATACTAGTTCAGAGCAAAGGGTGAACACAAGTATACTAGTTCAGAGCAAAGGGTGAACACAAGTATACTAGACCAGAGCAAAGGGTGAACACAAGTATACTAGACCAGAGCAAAGGGTGAACACAAGTATACTAGACCAGAGCAAAGGGTGAACACAAGTATACTAGACCAGAGCAAAGGGTGAACACAAGTATACTAGACCAGAGCAAAGGGTGAACACAAGTATACTAGACCAGAGCAAAGGGTGAACACAAGTATACTAGACCAGAGCAAAGGGTGAACACAAGTATACTAGTTCAGAGCAAAGGGTGAACACAAGTATACTAGACCAGAGCAAAGGGTGAACACAAGTATACTAGACCAGAGCAAAGGGTGAACACAAGTATACTAGACCAGAGCAAAGGGTGAACACAAGTATACTAGACCAGAGCAAAGGGTAAACACAAGTATACTAGACCAGAGCAAAGGGTGAACACAAGTATACTAGTTCAGAGCAAAGGGTGAACACAAGTATACTAGACCAGAGCAAAGGGTGAACACAAGTATACTAGACCAGAGCAAAGGGTGAACACAAGTATACTAGACCAGAGCAAAGGGTGAACACAAGTATACTAGACCAGAGCAAAGGGTGAACACAAGTATACTAGACCAGAGCAAAGGGTGAACACAAGTATACTAGTCCAGAGCAAAGGGTGAACACAAGTATACTAGTCCAGAGCAAAGGGTGAACACAAGTATACTAGTCCAGAGCAAAGGGTGAATATAAGTATACTAGACCAGTGCACAGGGTGGACACAAATATACTAGACCAGTGCACAGGGTGGACACAAATATACTAGACCAGTGCACAGGGTGGACACAAATATACTAGATCAGTGCACAGGGTGGACACAAATATACTAGACCAGAGCACAGAGTGGACACAAATATACTAGACCAGAGCACAGAGTGGACACAAATATACTAGACCAGAGCACAGAGTGGACACAAATATACTAGACCAGAGCACAGAGTGGACACAAATATACTAGATCCGAGCACAGAGTGGACACAAATATACTAGACCAGAGCACAGAGTGGACACAAATATACTAGACCAGAGCACAGAGTGGACACAAATATACTAGACCAGAGCACAGAGTGGACACAAATATACTAGACCAGAGCACAGAGTGGACACAAATATACTAGACCAGAGCACAGAGGGGACACAAATATACTAGACCAGAGCACAGAGTGGACACAAATATACTAGACCAGAGCACAGAGTGGACACAAATATACTAGACCAGAGCACAGAGTGGACACAAATATACTAGACCAGTGCACAGAGTGGACACAAATATACTAGACCAGTGCACAGAGTGGACACAAATATACTAGACCAGTGCACAGAGTGGACACAAATATACTAGACCAGTGCACAGAGTGGACACAAATATACTAGACCAGTGCACAGAGTGGACACAAATATACTAGACCAGTGCACAGAGTGGACACAAATATACTAGACCAGTGCACAGAGTGGACACAAATATACTAGACCAGTGCACAGGATGAACACAAATATACTAGACCAGTGCACAGAGTGGACACAAATATACTAGACCAGTGCACAGTGGACACAAATATACTAGACCAGAGGAAACAAAGTACAATGGGATAATATATAACGAATATAAGATACAATTTATAAGATATACCAAACAGTCACAACAGACTGAATACACAGCTTCTCCTTCCATCAACAGCAACGTTAAGAAACCTTTGGTTTGGTCAGTACTTGGATGGAAGACCACCTCCTAACACCAAGTGTCAGTGTTGAACCAGACAAGCCTGGCCCAGGGAAGGGCTCCCAGAGAAGATAAACTCTCGAAACCCTTCAAAGGTATAAAAGTATCAAAATAATATTCTTAATACACAAATAACTAGAGGAGCTAACGACTACGTTTCAGTCCCACGTGGACCATTTACAAAGTCACACTAACAGAAAAGAGTGAGGGAGCCAGTATATATAGGCGAAGGGGGGAAGCAGGGATGGGACAAAGAGAGGAAGACAAAGTAGTGGTTGTGGTAATGCTGGTACTGGTGGTAATGCTGGTAGTGGTGGTGGTAATGCTGGTAGTGGTAGTGGTAATGCTGGTGGTAGTAGCAGTAGTCGTAGTGGTGGTGGTGATGCTGGTAGTGAAAGTAGTAGTAGTGGTGGTGGTGGTAATGGTAGTAGTAGAATTAGTAGTGGTAGTGGTAATTCTGACAGTGGTAGTAGTGGTAATGCCGGTAGTGGTAGTAGTGGTAATACCGGTAGTGATAGTAGTGGTAATACCGGTAGTGGTAGTAGTGGTAATATCGGTAGTGATAGAAGTAGCAGAGGTACTGGTAATGCTGGTAGTGGTAGTAGTAGTAGAAGTCATAAGATTGGTAGTAGTAGTAGTGGTAGTGGTAGTACTGCGTCCCATAATGTTACACTCACACAAGACACTACTGCCTCCCATAATGTTACACTCACACAAGACACTACTGCCTCCCATAATGTTACACTCACACAAGACACTACTGCCTCCCATAATGTTACACTCACACAAGACACTACTGCCTCCCACAATGTTACACTCACACAAGACACTACTGCTTCCCACAAAGTTACACTCACACAAGACACTACTGCCTCCCACAATGTTACACTCACACAAGACACTACTGCTTCCCATAATGTTACACTCACACAAGACACTACTGCCTCCCACAATGTTACACTCACACAAGACACTACTGCCTCAAACAATGTTACACTCACACAAGACACTACTGCCTCCCATAATGTTACACTCACACAAGACACTACTGCCTCCCACAATGTTACACTCACACAAGACACTACTGCTTCCCATAATGTTACACTCACACAAGACACTACTGCCTCCCACAATGTTACACTCACACAAGACACTACTGCCTCCCATAATGTTACACTCACACAAGACACTACTGCCTCCCATAATGTTACACTCACACAAGACACTACTGCCTCCCAACAATGTTACACTCACACAAGACACTACTGCCTCCCATAATGTTACACTCACACAAGACACTACTGCCTCCCACAATGTTACACTCACACAAGACACTACTGCTTCCCACAATGTTACACTCACACAAGACACTACTGCCTCCCATAATGTTACACTCACACAAGACACTACTGCCTCCCACAATGTTACACTCACACAAGACACTACTGCTTCCCACAATGTTACACTCACACAAGACACTACTGCCTCCCAAATGTTACACTCACACAAGACACTACTGCCTCCCACAATGTTACACTCACACAAGACACTACTGCTCCCATAATGTTACACTCACACAAGACACTACTGCCTCCCACAATGTTACACTCACACAAGACACTACTGCCTCCCATAATGTTACACTCACACAAGACACTACTGCTTCCCATAATGTTACACTCACACAAGACACTACTGCCTCCCACAATGTTACACTCACACAAGACAGTACGGCCTCCCATAATGTTACACTCACACAAGACAGTACAGCCTCCCATAATGTTACACTCACACAAGACACTACTGCCTCCCATAATGTTACACTCACACAAGACACTACTGCCTCCCACAATGTTACACTCATACAAGACACTACTGCCTCCCATAATGTTACACTCACACAAGACACTACTGCCTCCCACAATGTTACACTCACACAAGACACTACTGCTTCCCATAATGTTACACTCACACAAGACACTACTGCCTCCCACAATGTTACACTCACACAAGACAGCTACTGCCTCCCATAATGTTACACTCACAAGACATAGGCCTCCCATAAGTTACACTCACACAAGACACTACTGCCTCCCATAATGTTACACTCACACAAGACACTACTGCCTCCCACAATGTTACACTCATACAAGACACTACTGCCTCCCATAATGTTACACTCACACAAGACACTACTGCCTCCCACAATGTTACACTCACACAAGACACTACTGCCTCCCACAATGTTACACTCACACAAGACACTACTGCCTCCCACAATGTTACACTCACACAAGACACTACTGCCTCCCACAATGTTACACTCACACAAGACACTACTGCCTCCCATAATGTTACACTCACACAAGACACTACGGCCTCAAAAATTGCTACACTTACAAATATTAACCAACTCACTAAAATTTGCACGAGGTTATTATAGTGACTCAGAATATATAACTAAAATAGTAAGCTCAGAGTATATTAAAATGTTTCACTACAAAGATGATGACTTTTGATGACTGGTGGTAATGACTGGTGATTGGTGATGATTGGTGGAGATGACTGTTGTTGCGTGTGCTGAGGCCAGATATTGGTGTGATGACTGGTGGTGATGACTGATCACATGTGGCAGATCTGGAAATGATTACTGGTATTAATTAGAAGTGAAGGAGTAATGACTTGTGTCGATAAATACTTGTGGTGGAGGTAATATGTGGTGATGGAAATTATTTGTGATGGAAATGATTTCATGGTGGAAATGATTTGTGGTGGTGGAAATGATTTGTGGTGGTGGAAATGATTTGTGGTGGTGGTAATTATTTGTGGTGGTGGTAATGATTTGTGGTGGTGGAAATGATTTGTGATTTTGGTGATGACTGGTGGAGCTGGAAGTGGTAATGACTGGTGGTGCTGGAAGTGGTGATGACTGGTGGTGCTGGAAGGGGTGGTAATAACTTGTGGTGGTACTGGAAGTGGTAATGACTTATGGTGGTGGAAGTAATGACTTGTGGTGGTAGTGAAGGTAATGACTTGTGGTGGTGGTAATAACTTGTGGTGGTAATGAATTATGGTGGTGGTGCTGGTAATGACTTGTGGTAGTGGTGGTAATGAATTGTTGTGGTAGTGACTAGTGGTGGAAGTGACTTGTGGTAGTGGCAGTAGAGGTAATGACTTGTGGTAGTGGTGGAGGTAATGAGTGGTGGTGGAGGTAATGAGTGGTGGTGGAGGTAATGAGTGGTGGTAATGAGTGATGGTGGTAATAAGTGGTAGTGGTAATGAGTGGTGGTGGTAATGACTGGTGGTGGTGGTAATGACTGGTGGTGGTGGTGGTAATAAGTGGTGGTGGTGATGAGTGGTGGTGGTAATAAGTGGTGGTGGTGATGAGTAGTGGTGGTAATGAGTGGTGGTGGTAATGAGTGGTGGTGGTAATGAGTGGTGGTGGTGGTGGTGGTAATAAGTGGTGGTGGTGGTAATAAGTGGTGGTGGTGATGAGTAGTGGTGGTAATGAGTGGTGGTGGTGATGAGTGGTGGTAGAACAAGGGTAGTAAGGAAGTTAGCGTGTTTATTAGAGTGAGGAAAGTATTAACTAGAAGCAACACATACATTATAGAACCAATACTGAGAACACCACCACACTGCTCCACCACACTGCTCCACCACACTGCTCCACCACACCTGAAGTGGCTGTCAAGTGTGAAGTGGGTGAGAAGTGGAGTGTGAAGTGGGTGAGAGGTGAAGTGGGTGAGAGGTGAAGTGGGTGAGAGGTGAAGTGGGTGAGAGGTGAAGTGGGTGAGAGGTAAAGTGGGTGAGAGGTGAAGTGGGTGAGAGGTGAAGTGGGTGAGAGGTGAAGTGGGTGAGAGGTGAAGTGGGTGAGAGGTGAAGTGGGTGAGAGGTGAAGTGGGTGAGAGGTGAAGTGGGTGAGAG
Organism: Cherax destructor; assembly: GCA_009830355.1. NCBI lineage: Eukaryota > Metazoa > Arthropoda > Malacostraca > Decapoda > Parastacidae > Cherax > Cherax destructor. Next base: position 33,382 of record WNWK01010616.1, on the reverse strand, counting down.
GTGAAGTGGGTGAGAGGTGAAGTGGGTGAGAGGTGAAGTGGGTGAGAGGTAAAGTGGGTGAGAGGTGAAGTGGGTGAGAGGTGAAGTGGGTGAGAGGTGAAGTGGGTGAGAGGTGAAGTGGGTGAGAGGTGAAGTGGGTGAGAGGTGAAGTGGGTGAGAGGTGAAGTGGGTGAGAGGTAAAGTGGGTGAGAGGTGAAGTGGGTGAGAGGTGAAGTGGGTGAGAGGTGAAGTGGGTGAGAAGTGAAGTGGGTGAGAGGTGAAGTGGGCGAGAAGTGAAGTGGGCGAGAAGTGAAGTGGGCGAGAAGTGAAGTGGGTGAGAAGTGAAGTGGGTGAGAAGTGAAGTGGGTGTGAGGTGAAGTGGTAGATGATGGTTATTAGGTGGGTGAGGGTGATGAGGTGGGTGGGTGAGGATGATGAGGTGGGTGGGAGAGGGTGATGAGGTGGGTGGGTGAGGGTGATGAGGTGGGTGGGATAGGGTGATGAGGTGGGATAGGGTGATGAGATGGGAGAGGGTGATGAGGTGGGTGAGGGTGATGAGGTGGGTGAATGTGATGTGGGTGATTGTGATGAGGTGGGTGAGGGTGATGAGGTGGGTGAGGGTGATGAGGTGGGTGAGGGTGATGAGGTGGGTGAATGTGATGAGGTGGGTGATTGTGATGAGGTGGGTGATTGTGATGTGGGTGATTGTGATGAGGTGGGTGAGGGTGATGAGGTGGGTGAGGGTGATGAGGTGGGTGACTGTGGTGATGAGGTGGGTGACTGTGGTGATGAGGTGGGTGAGGGTGATGAGGTGGGTGAAGGTGATAAGGTGGGTGAGGGTGGTGATGAGGTGGGTGAGGATGATGAGGATGATGATTTGTATAAATTAATGTCTGAAAAATGGCAGATGGAGTTCAATGTGAACAAGTGTGAAGTACTAGTTCTTGGTGATGAAAATATCCCTCGAAGTTATAAACTAGGTGAAGTAGAACTTGATCATACAGAATGTGAAAAAGACTTTGTAGTCATGGTAAGCAGAAACCTTAAGCCAAGACAACAGTGCCTAAGTGTGCGCAATAAGGCTAACAGATTACTAGGATTTATTTCAAGAAGTATAAGCAACAGAAGTCCAAAAGTTATTTTACAGCTCTATACATCACTAGTGAGACCTCATTTGGATTATGCAGCTCAGTTTTGGTCTCCTTACTACAGGATGGATATAGATTCACTGGAGAACATACAGAGAAGAATGACTAAAATGATTTACTGTACTATAAGGAATCTCCGGTATGAAGACAGACTAACAACCCTGAATCTCCACTCTCTGGAGAGACGTAGAATGAGAGCAGATATCACTGAAGTATACAAGTGGATGATGGGCATAAACAAATAGATATTAATAAAATACTGAAGATATCGAATCAAGTAAGAGCCAGAAATAACGGATTAAAGTTAGATAAACTAAGATTTATAAAGGACGTAAGTATTGGTCTTCAAACAGATTTGTGGATGCGTGGAACAATCTTCAGAGTAGGGTAATAGAAGATAGGATCTTGGGTAGCTTTAAAAAGAGATAGAACAAATATATAACTGGGAGGGGCTGGGTTTAATTGGTGTCTGGGTGTTGACACCTGGCAACACACAGGTGTAAGTCAACACGGGTGTGGTGAAGGCAGGAAACTCAGACCACAACAGAGCAGCAAAACACAAACTGTCGTAAAGGTTTTTACCAAATTTATCTTTAACAACAGTAAGATCAACCTTGATGACGTAAATCACGTTCTTAACGAAACATCCAGAGCCTAGAGTGGATCAACTCTGTGGCACTAGAGGTCCAAGTGGGACCGAAACGTCGCGGTAAGCTGGTCTCTCCCATGTGCGGGTTATTTGCGTATTGTTCCAGTCACGGTATTGTGCCTTTTTGTTTTTTACTAGAGGTATACTCGAGGCATACCACTAAGGTAAAAGAAGACATAAGAACATAAGAAAGAAGGAACACTGCAGCAGGCCTACTGGCCCATGCGAGGCAGTTCCAAGTCTCCCACCGGGTTAGGCCAATGCCCCAACCCAGCCAGGTCAGGTTACATTCACTTAAGGAAGGAGCACGGCATCTGACCTAGTAGCACAAGCTAGTCAGGTCACACTCACACCCACCCGCACCCACTCATGTATTTATCTAATCTATTTTTAAACCTACACAACGTTTAAGCCTCTATGACGGTACTCGGGAGTTTGTTCCACTCATCGACAACTCTATTACCAAACCAGTGCTTTCCTATATCCTTCCTGAATTTGAATTTTTCCAACTTAAAGCCATTGCTGCGAGTCCTGTCAATACTAGATATGTTTAGCACGCTATTTACATTCCCTTTATTTATTCCAGTTTTCCATTTATACACCTCAATCATATCCCCCCTAATTCTATGCCTTTCTAGAGAGTGCAGATTCAGGGCCTCAGTCTATCCTCATAGGGAAGATTTCTGATACATGGGATCAACTTTGTCATCCTCCTTTGTACGTTTTCCAGTGCATTTATATCCATTCTGTAATACGGTGACCAAAACTGTGCAGCATAATCTAAATGAGGCCTAACCAAGGATATATAGAGTTGAAGAACAACCTGAGGACTCCTATTATTTATGCTTCTTGATATGAAGCCAAGAATTCTGTTCGCTTTATTGCAAACACTTATGCACTGTTGTCTTGGTTTTAGATTACTGCTAACCAGAACTCCTAAATCCTTTTCGCAATCAGTAGTATTAAGATCTTCTTTATTTAGATTATGCTGCACAGTTCTGGTCACAGTATTACAGAATGGATATTAATGCACTGGAAAACGTACAAAGGAGGATGGCAGGTGTATAAATGAAAAACAGGAATAAATAAAGGGAATGTAAATAGCGTGCTAAAAATATCTAGCCAAGACAGGACTCGCAGCAATGGTTTCAAATTGGAAAAATTCATATTCAGGAAGGATATAGGAAAGCACTGGTTTGGTAATAGAGTTGTGGATGAGTGGAACAAACTCCCGAGTACCGTCATAGAAGCTAAGACGTTGTGTAGGTCCGTCGCATATCCAACCTACCCAACATTCTCCACCTGTCTCTCCAGCCCATAAATACTCATGTACTATTCACCCAGGTAGATCTGTTTGTGACTTGATAAAGCCCACTGTGTGGGCGAAACGTTGCCAATAAAGGATCACATTATACTGCTTATGTGTTTATTTTTACATCGTTTCGGTATTTTATACCATTTATTTCCAAAAATAGAAGATACTGAACTTAAGCTGAATGAATCAAAGGGTTCAGGAAAGACAGGAAGCCAAAAGCAATTAATAAAATTGAAAAAAAACCATAAACTTCTCATATGCAAAATCAAGGGCAAAAACTTCCAGTATTGGGATCTATCTCACACGAAGAAATGACTGAAATATTTAAGTCTTAATATGACTCTGTGTACACTGAGCAGTTATTCAGACTAAAGGTTAACAATCCAAATGAATCCATGAACGAGACTCAAAACTGTGTCAACATCCACAAAATATCCGACGAAAAAGCCACTGACAACATGCTCATGCACTCAGCCTCAGGTCCTGATTCCTGTAATCCCACGTTCATCAAGGATTGCAAATAAACGTCTATCACATGCCTTTAATAGTCTAAGGAGAGGGAGCCTAGTCATGGGGGTGTCATCCCACAGTTAAAAAATCAGATATAGCCCCACTCCACAAAACAGCAGCAAAGCAAGAGCAAAGAATTACAAACTGACAGCACTGACTTCCCACACAGCTCAGTTTTATGAAAATCGCTAAACACACGGATTTACAAAATTGGCACAACTCAGCAGGTCGCTCCTGCCTCTCACAACTACTGGACCGTTACAACATGGTCTTGGATTCACTGGAAGACAAACGAAATGTAGATGTATACGCAGACTTCTGGAAAGACTTCGACAAGTGCTGTCATGGTGTAATAGTCCACAAAATGAGTTCAAAATGAATAACTGGAAAAGTGGGTAGATGGGCTTTTAAGTTTTTTAACAAACACAACGCATAAAATAATAGTAAACAAAGTTAAGCCAGAGGAAGCAGTAGTGTAAAACTGTTTTCAAAGGCACAGTTCTCGCCTTCATATTTTTCCTGATCCTCATACCTGACACAGGCATAAATCGTATCATTCTTACCAAACGATACCAGAATTTGCATGAGAGTGGCATCCATGGAGGATGCTGAAAACCTCCAGGCAGTTGTAAACCAAGTCAAGGTTTAATGAGGAAAAATTTTGGTTACTCGATTATGGAAAAATTGAGGAAATAAAAACTTGAACAGACTATAACACTAACTTTAACCCTCACCTAACTTAACAATGTTAGAAGACCTCACCTTCAAGGATCACAACACTGGCGTTATAATAACCATGAGTTAAGTGAAATGATGGATAACGAGAACCTTCAAGACAACAGATGCCAAGCCAATGATTGTCCTTAAGTCAAGTGCTCTCTCTATGCTGAAATATTGATGTACATCAACAACCACTTTTATTAAGGTAGGCAATATTGGATACCTAAATGACTGAGATGATTCTAAGTCACTCGATCAATGTTCCTGGAAATGCAGGCGAGATTCATTACAATTTACACTTAGAAAATGCTAGAGGGATTGGCTCCAAATCCGCACACAGAAATCACTCCCTACAAAAGAGAGGCTTGTCAGAAGCTTGTCAGACGGTGTAAAACACCCCTAATAAAAAGCAGGGATGCCATCTGTACACTAACATAAGCCTTTACCTTTGAGAGATTTCGAGAATTTTCTTACTGCACAGGCCGGCCTACGACGAAGCATGTCTGGTGAACCAGCCTGTTGCTGCTGGCAGCACATTAACCCACATACCAATCACAGCCTGCCTGATCGGACACTTGGCAAGGGCACTTGTCAAGTTTCCTCTTAAAGACTGCCACCTTTGTTTCGGCAATTTTTCTGATGTCTTCTGGTACGATGTTGAACAGTCTGGGCCCACGAGTGTTGATACAGTGTTCTATTATGCTCACAGCGTCCCTGCATTTTTCTAGGTTTATTGTACAATTTTTCCACCTATCTTCAGTATGTTCTAAGGGCAGTGTGCAGATTTTGGTCCAGGTCCACAAGTACTTAACATGTATATATCACCACAAATACAGCTTTCAATTCAGAAAGTACATATTAAGGACACTGAGGAGTTTCCTGTAATTTATATGCTTTATTTTCTCTTATTTCACCATAAATGATCTGTATCAGCTGCAGCTCTGAGCCGTCAACACTGAACAATACTCTAAAAGTGACAACACAAGTGATTTGAATATATTGGAAAGTTCTCAGTATGCGTTCTGTAATTTACCTGGCATTAGTGACATCTAGCTTACTGTGTTCCATCCACCACTGGTAGTGTAGGTCAACACAGGGAGTGTAGGTCAACACATGTAGTGTAGGTCAACACAGGTAGTGTGGGTCAACACAGGTAGTGTAGGTCAACACAGGTAGTGTAGGTCAACACAGGTAGTGTAGGTCAACACAGGTAGTGTGGGTCAACACAGGTAGTGTGGGTCAACACAGGTAGTGTGGGTCAACACAGGTAAAGTAGGTCAACACAGGTAGTGTGGGTCAACACAGGTAGTGTGGGTCAACACAGGTAGTGTAGGTCAACACAGGTAGTGTAGGTCAACACAGGTAGTGTGGGTCAACACAGGTAGTGTAGGTCAACACAGGTAGTGTGGGTCAACACAGGTAGTGTGGGTCAACACAGGTAGTGTGGGTCAACACAGGTAGTGTAGGTCAACACAGGTAGTGTGGGTCAACACAGGTAGTGTAGGTCAACACAGGTAGTGTGGGTCAACACAGGTAGTGTGGGTCAACACAGGTAGTGTAGGTCAACACAGGTAGTGTAGGTCAACACAGGTAGTGTGGGTCAACACAGGTAGTGTAAGTCAACACAGGTAGTGTGGGTCAACACAGGTAAAGGAGGTCAACACAGGTAGTGTAGGTCAACACAGGTAGTGTAGGTCAACACAGGTAGTGTGGTCAACACAGGTAGTGTGGGTCAACACAGGTAGGTAGGTCAACACAGGTAGTGTGGGGTCACACAGGTAGTGTGGGTCAACACAGGTAGTGTAGGTCAACACAGGTAGTGTGGGTCAACACAGGTAGGTAAGTAAGTCAACACAGGTAGGTGGGTCAACACAGGTAGTGTAGGGTCAACACAGGTAGTGTAGGTCAACACAGGTAGTGTAGGTCAACACAGGTAGGTAACACAGGTGTGTGGTCAACACAGGTAGTGTAGGTCACACAGGTAGTGTGGTCACACAGGTAGTGTGGTCAACACAGGTAGTGTAAGTCAACACAGGTAGTGTAGGTCAACACAGGTAGTGTAAGTCAACACAGGTAGTGTAGGTCAACACAGGTAGTGTGGGTCAACACAGGTAGTGTAAGTCAACACAGGTAGTGTAGGTCAACACAGGTAGTGGGGTCAACACAGGTAGTGTAAGGGTCAACACAGGTAGTGTGGTCAACACAGGTAGTGTGGTCAACACAGGTAGTGTAGGTCAACACAGGTAGTGTGGGTCAACACAGGTAGTGTAGTCAACACAGGTAGTGTGTAGAGTCAACACAGGTAGTGTGAGGTCAACACAGGTAGTGTAAGTCAACACAGGTAGTGTAGGTCAACACAGGTAGTGTAGTCAACACAGGTAGTGTAGTCAACACAGGTAGTGTAAGGTCAACACAGGTAGTGTAGGTCAACACAGGTAGTGTGGTTTGTCAACACAGGTAGTGTAGTCAACACAGGTAGTGTAGGGTCAACACAGGTAGTGTGGGTCAACACAGGTAGTGTGGTCAACACAGGTAGTGTGGTCAACACAGGTAGTGTGGGTCAACACAGGTAGTGGCATAGGGTCAACACAGGTAGTGTAGGTCAACACAGGTAGTGTGGGTCACAGGTAGTGTGGTCACACAGGTAGTGTGGGTCAACACAGGTAGTGTAGGTCAACACAGGTAGTGTAGGAGTCAACACAGGTAGAAGTGTGGGTCAACACAGGTAGTGTAGGTCAACACAGGTAGTGTGGGTCCACAGGTAGTGGGTCAACAGGTATTGTGGGTCAACACAGGTAGTGTGGGTCAACACAGGTAGTGTGGGTCAACACAGGTAGTGTAGGTCAACACAGGTAGTGTGGGTCAACACAGGTAGTGTGGGTCAACACAGGTAGTGTGGGTCAACACAGGTAGTGTAGGTCAACACAGGTAGTGTGGGTCAACACAGGTAGTGTAGGTCAACACAGGTAGGTGTAGGTCAACACAGGTAGTGTGGTCAACACAGGTAGTGTGGGTCAACACAGGTAGTGTGGGTCAACACAGGTGCAACGGGTGTGAGGTCAACACAGGTAGTGTAGGTCAACACAGGTAGTGTGGGTCAACACAGGTAGTGTAGGTCAACACAGGTAGTGTGGGTCAACACAGGTAGGGTAGGAGATGTTACAGTGATCACTTACTCGCAGCTTTAAGGCAGGCCAGCCATCACAGATGGTGGGTGGCAGTGTTGTGTAAGGCAGTCAGTGTGGTGGTACACTAGGTCACGCCTACACTGTGTCACTAGTTCACGGCTACACTGTGTCACTAGGTGCACGCCACCAACACCTAATGATGTTTGACACTGCTCATGACACTAACAGTCACACACACGACACTCGCTGTATTCTCCGCCGCTACTGTGTACATATGTTGTGCTCTGCTGCCTCCCGTTACTACCAGGCAACTGCTGTTTCTGCTGCTGCTGCTGCTGCTGCTCTTGCTGACGCTCTTGCTGCTGTTGATCTTGCTGCTTTGCTCTTTTTGCTGTTGCTGCTTCTGTTCTTGATGCTGCTGCTGCTGTTTCCTATAATACCTCTGATCCTGCTTCTTCTGCCTCATAATCAACTAGGTGCTGTTGCTCTTGTTATTCTTGTTGTTGCTTCTGCCTCCTGTTCTCCTCGCATGACTGCCGTCGCATGACTGCCGTCGCATGACTGCCGTCGCATGACTGCCGTCGCATGACTGCCGTCGCATGACTGCCGTCGCATGACTGCCGTCGCATGACTGCCGTCGCATGACTGCCGTCGCATGACTGCCGTCGCATGACTGCCGTCGCATGACTGCCGTCTTCCCACAGAAACAATGGAACACCTAAGACACCTAGGAATAATTATATCAGATGACCTATCATTTAGGAAACAGAGGCAGTGTTCCATGATCACAGCATCTTTCCTGGCAGCAGTAAACAAAACCGGGAATTATACAGAGATAGTTTACTCTGGGAACACCTCTAAGCACTGAGTGTACTCTCAAAAACGAAAGATACTTGGTAATGTGTACATTAAAGTTAATAGAGGGGCTAGATCCCAAATCTAGACATTGCTATAACCATCTACCAGAGTGAGAGATATGAGAGTATAAATCCAGTGAAAAGCAAGGGTACTACACCCATGGTACTCAAGACTCTTCAACCTACTACCAACAGATATAAGAAATATTGCTGGTAAATATATAGTTTTTTTTTTTAGAGGAAACTGAACTAGTAAGTGCCAGATCAGCCAGACTTGTGGGTCACTGGCAGTACCAGGTACTGCCAGTGCCAGTACCAGGTACTACCAGGTACTGCCAGTGACTATGAAATTTAAGTTGCCATTCGAAAATGACTTCTGGTTTCAGGAGGGACCAGGGGAGTATAACTCATGAAACCGGTCACAGATCTGTCTGCCTGTGATGATGGTATTGCCCCATCCTCCTCCACCTCATTCCTTTATTGCTGCTGTTGCACCTGCGCTTTCTGCCTACTGCAACACCTGTCCTTCACCTGTACTATCTTACCCCTAACACTAGCTGGAACACTGAGCATCACTAGTGGTAATAACGAGACAGTACCTAACACTAGCTGGAACACTGAGCATCACTAGTGGTAATAACGAGGCAGTACCTAACACTAGCTGGAACACTGCGAGTATCACTAGTGGTAATAACGAGACAGTACCTACCACCAGCTGGAACACTGAGTATCACTAGTGGTAATAACGAGGCAGTACCTACCACCAGCTGGAACACTGAGTATCACTAGTGGTAATAACGAGGCAGTACCTACCACCAGCTGGAACACTGAGTATCACTAGTGGTGATAACGAGGCAGTACCTAACACTAGCTGGAACACTGAGTATCACTAGTGGTGATAACGAGACAGTACCTACCACTAGCTGGAACACTGAGTATCACTAGTAATGATAACGAGACAGTACCTACTACCAGCTGGAACACTGAGTATCACTAGTGGTAATAATGAGACAGTACCTACCACCAGCTGGAACACTGAGTATCACTAGTGGTGATAACGAGACAGTACCTACCATCAGCTGGAACACTGCGAGTATCACTAGTGGTAATAACGAGACAGTACCTACCACCAGCTGGAACACTGCGAGTATCACTAGTGGTAATAACGAGACAGTACCTACCACCAGCTGGAACACTGAGTATCACTAGTGGTAATAACGAGACAGTACCTACCACCAGCTGGAACACTGAGTATCACTAGTGGTGATAACGAGACAGTACCTACCACCAGCTGGAACACTGAGTATCACTAGTGGTAATAACGAGACAGTACCTACCACTAGCTGGAACACTGCGAGTATCACTAGTGGTGATATCAAACAAGTATCATAGGTGATAATTTGAAAGAAATTATTTAAAAACCACTAAGGCCGTGAGGTTGAGTGTTCCAGCATACATGACAGCCGTCACTGCCAGTGTGTCCAGCTTGACAAATGTTCTTCACATTACAAAAATCATCGCACTGAAGTCAAAACTATATTCAAAGTTCATTTGTGTTACTCCATAAACCCTTCCCATAATCCAAGGCATAAGTCACATTATACAAACCATCACACGGGAATAAAAAAAATAAAAAGCATCAAGATGTGTATGAGAGGTAGTACATCCAGATGTGTATGAGAGGTAGAACATCCAGATGTGTATGAGAGGTAGTACATCCAGATGTGTATGAGAGGTAGAACATCCAGATGTGTATGAAGTAGTACATCCAGATGTGTATGAGAGGTAGAACATCCAGATGTGTATGAGAGGTAGTACATCCAGATGTGTATGAGAGGTAGAACATCCAGATGTGTATGAGAGGTAGTACATCCAGATGTGTATGAGAGGTAGAACATCCAGATGTGTATGAGAGGTAGTACATCCAGATGTGTATGAGAGTAGAACATCCAGATGTGTATGAGAGGTAGTACATCCAGATGTGTATGAGAGGTAGAACATCCAGATGTGTATGAGAGGTAGTACATCCAGATGTGTATGAGAGGTAGAACATCCAGATGTGTATGAAGTAGTACATCCAGATGTGTATGAGAGGTAGTACATCCAGATGTGTATGAGAGGTAGAACATCCAGATGTGTATGAGAGGTAGTACATCCAGATGTGTATGAGAGGTAGTACATCCAGAAGTGTATGAAGTAGTACATCCAGATGTGTATGAGAGGTAGAACATCTAGATGTGTATGAGAGGTAGAACATCCAGATGTGTATGAGAGGTAGAACATCCAGATGTGTATGAGAGGTAGTACATCCAGATGTGTATGAGAGATAGTACATCCAGATGTGTATGAGAGGTAGTACATCCAGATGTGTATGAGAGGTAGTACATCCAGATGTGTATGAGAGGTAGTACATCCAGATGTGTATGAGAGGTAGAACATCCAGATGTGTATGAGAGGTAGAACATCCAGATGTGTATGAGAGGTAGAACATCCAGATGTGTATACCTTTGATATAACTTTGAAGAGTTTCGAGAGTATCTACTCTCTAAGCCCGGCCATGGGCCAGGCTCGTCTGGTGCTTGCCTGGTCAACCAGGCTGTTGCTGCTGGAGGCCCGCTGCCCCACATATCCATCACAGCCTGGTTGATCTGACACCTGGTGAAGATATTTGTCCAGTTTCCTCTTGAAGGCTTCTACACTGGTTCCAGCCGTGTTTCTGATATCTTCTGGTAAGATGTTGAATAGTCTGGGACCCCGGATGTTAATACAGTGCTCCCGTATTGTCCCCACCGCACCCCTGCTATTCACTGGGTTTATTTTACACTTTCTCCCATATCTCTCACTCCAGTATGTTGTTATGGCAGTGTGCAGATTTGGGACCAGGCCCTCAAGTACTTTTCATGTATATATTATCATGTATCTCTCTCTCCTCCGCTCCAATGAGTACATGTTCAAGACTTGAAGGCGTTCCCAATAATTTAGATGTTTCAATGGCTCAATGTGAGCCGTAAACGATCTCTGGATTTGTTCCAGCTCTGCTATTTCTCCTGCCCTGAACGGGGCCGTCAGCACTGAGCAGTATTCTAAGTGAGGGAGCACTAGCGATTTGAATAGTGTCACCATCGGCATTATTTCCCTTGTTTTGAAAGTTCTCAATACCCACCCCGTCATCTTCCTGGCTGTTGTGATCTTTGTCTTGTTATGGTCTTTAAACGACAGATCAGCAGACATAATTATTCCCAAGTCCTTTACGTGTTCCTTTCGTTCTATGTGGTGACCCTCTTGCATTTTGTATATAGTGTTCCTTTTGAGTTCTTCATTTTTTCCATACCTAAGCAGCTGAAACTTATCACCATTGAACGTCATGTTGTTCTCCACTGCCCACTGGAAGACCCTGCTTATGTCCTCCTGTAATTTTCAGTGTCCTCTACCGTAGTGACTTTCATGCTTATTTTAGTGTCATCTGCAAATGATGATACAAAACTGTGTCGGGTGTTTTTATCTGTCTACTATGAGGATGAGAAACAGCAGAGGTGCCAGCAGAGGTAGTACAACCAGATGTGTATGAGAGGTAGAACATCCAGATGTGTATGAGAGGTAGAACATACAGATGTGTATGAGAGGTAGAACATCCAGATGTGTATGAGAGGTAGTACATCCAGATGTGTATGAGAGGTAGTACATCCAGATGTGTATGAGGTAGTACATCCAGATGTGTATGAGAGGTAGTACATCCAGATGTGTATGAGAGGTAGTACATCCAGATGTGTATGAGAGGTAGAACATCCAGAGGTGTATGAGAGGAAGAACATCCAAATGTGTATGAGGTAGAACATCCAGATGTGTATGAGAGGTAGAACATCCAGATGTGTATGAGAGGTAGAACATCCAGATGTGTATGAGAGGTAGTACATCCAGATGTGTATGAGAGGTAGAACATCCAGATGCGTATGAGAGGTAGTACATCCAGATGTGTATGAGAGGTAGAACATCCAGATGTGTATGAGAGGTAGTACATCCAGATGTGTATGAGAGGTAGAACATCCAGATGTGTATGAGAGGTAGAACATCCAGATGTGTATGAGAGGTAGAACATCCAGGAGAGGTGTGGGAGAGAGACTATCTGTTAATATCGGTGTCCCCTGGCTCGGCTGGTAGCGCACTCAGCTCACATAATGCGTGTCCGAGGTTCGATCCCCAGCACGGGTGTAAACACTGGGCATGTTTCCTTACACCTGCTGCCCCTGTTCGCCTAACAGTAAGTAGGCACCTGGGTGTTAGTTGACCGTTGTGGGTAGCATCCTGGGGGTGGTAGTATACCTAAGATAGGGGCTGCACTTTGAAATGGGATGAAATAGATCAGCTGTTAGCCTGTAAAACTGGTGTGTAAAAAAAATGTGATCAACTCAAGTTTGTGTTGAGTGGCATCAGTAGACAGTGTTCAAACCTCACCACTCAACAACTCTCCATTAATAGTAAACAAATTAAGGGTCTAGCACTGCATATAGTTTAATGTTGTTTAATCTGTTCAATAAACAAGTCTCTGGGCTCACCTTAAGTCAACTATCCAGCATAAGTCTTAAACACCTGTGCTAGGTCAATAATGTGGTACTTCGCTCAGCAACACCTGTGCTAGGTCAATCTGGTACTTCACTTAGCAATACCTGTGCTAGGTCAATAATCTGGTACTTCACTTAGCAAAACCTGTGCTAGGTCAATAATCTGGTACTTCACTTAGCAACACCTGTGCTAGGTCAATCTGGTACTTCACTTAGCAACACCTGTGCTAGGTCAATCTGGTACTTCACTTAGCAACACCTGTGCTAGGTCAATCTGGTACTTCACTTAGCAACACCTGTGCTAGGTCAATAATCTGGTACTTCACTTAGCAATACCTGTGCTAGGTCAATCTGGTACTTCACTTAGCAACACCAATACCTCTAGAATGTCTCAAACTGTAGATTTTAACAAAATGTCTCTAGGTAATTAACTCAGCGTCATACATTGTCAATTAAAAATCTACGTGAACATGATACTGCCTTAGCCATACCAACAACCACTGTGTGAATATAACACTGCCTACCTACCATACATAACATCTACCTACCATACATAACATCTACCTACCATACAACCAGTGTGTGATTTCAGACTTTGCCTCGGGAGTGGCTAGTTTATTGAGCACCCAATACCCATCCTGTGGTTGGCAGCGCAAGAGCATATGGATACATAAAAGGCCTAGTAACTAGGCCTCAAAAGAGTTAACAGGAGTACATTTGGATTTATATCTACGGTTCACATATCTGTTGCAAGCAAATTTGGAAAATTTACTTAATATATCTGGTACCTTATTTTCATTAATAAGACATCTTGACATGTAACATAGATTATACTATATCTATGTTTCTCAATAAGTGGACAATTAAGCACAGTGTGTTCAAGATAGTTGGCCACATTGCATTTGGTTTGATCATCGTCTGTGTCTGCCAAACTGCCAGCCTAAGCCTAGGTACTACGACATTAGTCTGTTCACATTGCAAGTTGCTCCATAAACGTGCTTATCTACATTCATATTATCATAGTGGGTTATACAGCTCTCAGGCTTCTAACTGCATTCATATAACATTAAGTTTCATTATTTACTTCTCTCCTAATATTATTCCTGATACACCAAAGTTATAATTTATGTTCTCCTTCAAGATGCTTTTCTTGGCTGACGTATCAACTTTATTACGAAGGAGTAATTCAATGTGTGATGGAATTCATTATATTAATTCCTCTTTCCCAGATTTTTTTTAGTATCTATATCTACAGTGCTCGTCACGGCATTATGCCGAGTGAGCGCCACGGCATAATGCCGTGACGAAAATCAAAGGCCTGCCATACAGGGAGGGGGGTCTTTTTTTGTAAGTGCATTCCGCTGGGTAGCAGCCATTGGCATGATGTCACGGCCTGCCGCCACACTTCACAGTGACTTCTCATTGCTGCAGTTAGAGAGTAACTGCTTCTTTTTCACAGTTAAGGTACGAACAGATGTCTTCTTGGAGGGGCCAGACCGAGGTTTGGCAGACGGTAACTCGACACCGCCACCAGCCTTGAAACACTGCACCCAGTTCCTCACTGAACGCTCTAACACAACAACATTCTACACTATTTCTTTCGTCTGGTGCCCAGCTTTGTGAAGACCTATGATTTTAGCTATAGTTTCAGGTGTTAAAGACTTCATTTTACACATAATCAAACATGTATAGCCCCAAACCCAAAGGGAACACTGGACAAAAGATGGGGCGGATGAGAGACAACAGTGCAACACTTCCTCTCACCACGGCAGCTACTTGAGCAATGAGAAGTCACTGTGAAGTGTGGCGGCAGGCCGTGACATCATGCTAACGGCTGCTACCCAGCAGAATGCACTGATGAAAAAAGACCCCCCTGTATGGTAGGCCTTTAATTTTCGTTACGGCATTATGCCGGAGCACTCACCCAGCATAATGCCGTGACGAGCACTGTAGGTTCTCCAATGGGCATGTTGTTAGTTATTATATGAGCCAGGAGCCTTCAGTGATGACAAAATCAGTAATAATCAGAAAGTCAAGCTCAGTGTCATAAGATAACTTTAGCGCCATTAGGATGACAAACAATTCAGTGTACAGTGTAGACGCCCAGTTGTTAATTCTTATGCCTAACTCAACAATGTTCCTATCGTTCTTAACTAGGAAGGTGGCAACAAGAGCAGATACATCCCTGCCAGAAGACTCCTGTTTAGATCCATCAGTGTATATAACTTGTGATAACTTATTACTACCAGTTAGACGAGAAATTTCGTCTTGAGCAGTTGCTTTTACAAGTGATTTAAGGAAGGGATTACTAGTAATGAGCCTCTTGGGAGAGGCTTGCAGGTGTGATATTAAATGAACACATCTTCCATGGAGGGGTGAAATGTTCTTGTTTACAGTGATAAAGTTCGTGCAAGTTATAAAACTTAATATAATTATGTGTTTTCATAACCCATTTAGATCTGTGTGTATTTACTTCTAGACATTTAGTAAGATTCATAGTGACAGTGTCTGGTTCATTTCTTAACATTCTAATACCGAGTACAGTGTTAATCTCAATAATCCCATCACTAATACTAGAAACACCAAGCCCCTTCCTCATATTAAGAGCCAAGAGTAATTCTGAGAGCTTCATTTTGCATTAACTCCAAGGGTCGGAGAGAACTTTCCCTAGTTAATATCAACATGGGCGCAGCATAATCAATTAAGGACCTAATATAAGCTAAGTACATCTTTCTTACTCTTCTCACACAGTATTAGTCATACCAACATCTACTACCTACCAACAATCAGTGTGTGAACATGACTCAGTATTAGTCATACCAACATCTACTACCTACCAACAATCAGTGTGTGAACATGACTCAGTATTAGCCATATCAACATCTACTACCTACCAACAATCAGTGTGTGAACATGACTCAGTATTAGTCATACCAACATCTACTACCTACCAACAATCAGTGTGTGAACATGACTCAGTCTTAGCCATATCAACATCTACCTATCAACACAACCACAATATTGAGCCTTTTTCTAAATTAAGAGCGTTCAGTTTCTAGTGAGCTGTGGGTCTTGTGGTTTAGTATGCGTTGAATAACGCCACATTTTAAATATGTTATTCTGAGCGAAAAAATATGTAGGCTTAATCACCTAGTTGTAGTTGTCACCCTGGAAGTACTCTCCCTGTCGAACGTCACCTCGCGACGTCACCCACGATGTTGCCTGACGTTCCTCGCGACGTCTGCTGACGTCACTCGCGATGTCACGCCTGATATCACCCATATGATGTCCCGAGTGCTGTAGTTTCACCGTGTGCATTTTATTTTCATTATTTGTCGAGAAGTTTGAGAGAAGATATAAGTCGAGTGTTCATTAATTATTCCTCTCAGTCAGTGTTCTCACATGTACGTGTATTGCTTAGTGACGATTTTTATACAGAAAAGCGTCATTTGCTAGTAAGCTATGTTGTACCACATGTGCAGTATGTGTGCAGTTTTCTCGTGTGTCCTATGTAGCACCTGTGTGTTACTTTGTCACCCAGTGTGTGACCAGCGCCCCGCGCGCTTGACAGCTGACATTTGTCAGTCCAGGCGTCAGTTACGAGCGTTCGAGCGCCCTGTACAGAAAACTCTTATTGTTCGCCGCTCGTAGATGCCTTTGCTGAATCGTACCCGCGACGATTCTCCCATCGAGACCGTTCCACTTCACCTCCTAGACCGTCAGTCCAGTTATTGCAGATGACCAGTCTGGGGACGCTTACACTGCCCTCTGCTGTAACTTCTACTGTCGAGAAATGCCACTCGCCAAGCCGCAGTTAAACCTGTTGGCAGGCGACTGTCAGCCTCGTGTCACAGCTTCAGTGAGCAGCCTGCACAAAGTTGATGTCACTTTGACTGCTAGCCCACTCACTGCAGTATGGTGTATGCTGTTACGACCTCCAGATGTTTCGCCGAGTCGTCCCTGCCACGACTCCTTTCTCGCCAGCAGCGACAGCTCCAGCGACAGTATCAGTCGAGGAATGTCCTCCTGAGTCGCTTGCCAGTCCTGTCCTGTTGCGACTACTGACGACGCCTCACTCGAGGGCACCAGCAGTTGTGCCCCAGGTTGAGTGAACCCCTGCAGCGACTACTACGATGTCTGCTTCACATTCCAGAGGAGACCGTACCCTGTTACGTCGCAGCTCAGCCGAAGCTGTCTCCCGTGTTGCAGTACGTGTCCAGACGCAGGAAGGCGTGCAGTGCTGCATCGACGCTCACTGCCTTAGACCACGAAGCACACCGTTTTTTTTCTTCCCTCTCTGGAGGAAGTTTTTTTCTATGTCCATATGTTTATGTATATATGTATTTTTCTTTCGTGTTCTGTGACCTGTTCTTGCGAGAGAGAGACCCGAGTTTTTTTAATGCCATTCATGGTCGGGTCGACCATGGGTAGCGTGACCGAGCGATGTAGACAGCCTGACTGTCTGCATAGACAGCCCATGCTGTCTGCCAGCTGAGTTCATATTTCGTGCCATGCTAGTTTCCATAGTATTCCGCCAGAGGGCAGGCCTGGTAGGCGTACCCACGTCTACCAGACCCGCCCTGGCCCACTCTCACTTGGCGCCCAAACTTCACTCAGTCAATAGGCCTACTCCTCTCCCTCTCGCACGGGGCATGGCCCTGGGCCATGGCCACAGACACGCAGCCTGTTACCCGCACCTTTATTACAAATAAAGTAAGAAGCCTCCGAAGCCTTATCATTTCAACCACGCCTCCAAAACGCCAAATAACATATCGTTATATGTGTGTGTGTGTATGTGTGTAACGAAACACTTCGAAATGTTTCGGCCCCGCCGGGAATTGAACCCGGGCCCTCCGTGCGTGAAGCAAGAGCGCTAGCCACCATGCCATCGGGGCGTGTGTGTGTGTGTGCTTGTATATGTTTGTATGATCGTGGGCGTGTGTGTGTGTCTGTGCGTGTGCACTCCTGAGTGCGCGCGCACGCGCTCGTGTGGGTGTATGACCCAGTTAATATTTGTACTTATAACTCATTACAATTGTGACCGGGTTTGGACGTGTCAGTGGCTCATTACCTTGTAATTTGTTCATGATTGTAACCATGTATAGGAGTGTAGATGGTTCATTACCTTTGTAACTTGCCATGATTGTGACCAGATCTACCTGGAGTTCATTACCTTTGTAACTAGTTCAGCAATCATAACTTTGGGGTCCAGTCCCTGGACCCATTATGTACCTCTGTAATCTTTTGACTACCACCCACAGGATGGGTCTGGGCTGCATAATAAAGATGTTAAACTAACTTGAGTCAACAAGCGGGGCACTTTCCTCATGTTCAAATTTTCAGTCAAAACGACTCATAAACTCCATATAGAAATTCCACAATCATTGTATGTCATATACTGACATATATATATATATATATATATATATATATTATATATATATATATATATATATATATATATATATATATATATTTTATATATATTATTATTATATATTATTATATATATATTATTATATATATATTATTTATATTATATATATATATATTTATTATATATATATATATATATATATTTATATATATATATATATATATATATATATATATATATATATATATATATATATATATATATATAAAACAACACTGCACTAGCCAAGGACTCTAACCCATGTTGTACTGGCCCGCCTATGGTGAGCGAGAACCACATGACGCTTTAACCCACAGGACCACCAAATCCTTAGGATTTGGTGGTCCTGTGGGTTGAACAATTAAGGTTAAAAGGCATTATGCTCCAGTGGGTCAGTGCGAACCTGAATGAGATAGAGAAGAGAGCAACAGAATGTTGAGACATACTGTCGTGTCAGTATCATAGATACACTTGTTTAGTATATCTTTATAAAGCTGGTCCCTTTGCGTGTGACGTCACGGTACCCGCTGACGTCAGAGGCTCAGCGCATGTACACAGCCTATCATAGGCAGACTGCTCACTACGTTAGACCTACAGGCGAGACAGAAGGTGTGCTGGACTCTCCTTCACTTACTGTAATTATACCGTAACCATCCAACAAGGAGTATCTTTGACCTCCTATATATCTCTCCCAAGACCCACACGACAATACGACTGAGGGAGAGTAACGAGTGAGGTTCAGTAAGGATCAGTACTAGGACCACTACTGTTCCTAACATAGGTGAACGACCACAGAGGTCTGTGTGTGTGTGTGTCTGCGAATGATGTAAAACTAATGACAAGAATACGAACAGGAGAGAACAATGATAAACATCAGGAAGGCCTCAGCAGAATACAAAATATGGTCAAACAGGTAACTTTTTGAGTTCAATCCGAACAAATGCAAGTCATGCGAATTGAAGAAGGTTACGGCAGACTGGATATAGTAGAGAATGGGAGAAGAGAAGCTACAAATATCAAGATGAAAAGGAGTCGGGGATGAATATAACACGAAACATATTACCAGAAATACACAAACCATATAAAATCAGCAACATAAACGAACCCCAGAGTAGCATTCAGAAACTTAATAAAGAAGCCACGGGGCCACGAGCGGAGTCTCGACACCCACAAACACAATTCGGTGAGTACACACACACAGACATACACACACACACACACACACACACACACACACACAAAAATACAATATACAAGTTCATTTACAACTGTGCAAAAATTAAGCCTAAAATTCCATCTTGAGAACATTAAGTTTATTTATGTATTACAAGAGGTAAAGTGGATGTGGTGAAGTGGATGTGGTAAACTGCCAGGAGTATACAAAGTGCACACACTATATAGAGCAAGATAAACCAGAACAGTGTTATAAACACACACTTAATATATTAAATACACTGGCTCTTCCCTGCAGTAACATTCAATACTTGAGAATGTGTAAAAGAAAACGTAATTTTACCTGCCTAGAGAAAACTGACTCAGACTACGGTAACTATTATATTATTTGTGTGACGTTTATGGCCAAAGAAAATAAGGGGTAGTTATTAAATAACAACAGCGAAATTATTAATAATAAAATTATCATTAGAGACTGGTACTAGAGACCCAGCCACCATCGTTCCCTACACAAAATTAAATGACACAGCTGTCAGCACGCATTTAACAGAACCAAAATGTAATCAAGATTCTTGTATGAAAAACACACGTTGTAGTCTGGTAAGATTTAAATGATAAAACAAAACCTTCATTTGTTTGCTGTAAATAATTCATATTAACTTAATTAACTGGACAGATACCTCAAGTCAGTGCCCGATCAACCAGGCTGTGGTTCGTACGTTGGCTGATCAGGCTCTGATCCACCGGGAGGCCAGGTCGAGGACAGGCCGCGGGGGGCGTTGACCCCCAGAACGTCGCCAGGTAGAACCAACGAATCATCGTTGCTGGTCCTTTAAACCAGCGTGTCTACCTTACCGCACATGAAAACATTAATTTTTGTAACTGACTTAATTATGAAACCAACTGTTTAATATTATAACTGAACATACCTTAGAGAGTTCATTACTACTGTAACTTTCCTAGCTTATGTAATATTGTTGAGTCCCAGTTCCTGGCTTCATGATGAGTGTAATCATGCGAGTATTGTCCACCACGATGAACAGACTTCCATGTTTTAAATTAACACACTTACAAATGGAGCATAAACAGTGTCTTGGAAACACTCACTAGTGAGGGCGTGGCTCACTAGTGATGTGAGGGAGGCGTGGTTCACTAGTGATGTGAGGGAGGCGTGGTTCACTAGTGATGTGAGGGACGCGTGGTTCACTAGTGATGTGAGGGAGGCGTGGTTCACTAGTGATGTGAGGGAGGCGTGCCTCACTAGTGATGTGAGGGAGGCGTGCCTCACTAGTGATGTGAGGGAGGCGTGGCTCACTAGTGATGTGAGGGAGGCGGGGTTCACTAGTGATGTGAGGGAGGCGTGGTTCACTAGTGATGTGAGGGAGGCGTGGTTCACTAGTGATGTGAGGGAGGCGTGGCTCACTAGTGATGTGAGGGAGGCGGGGTTCACTAGTGATGTGAGGGAGGCGTGGTTCACTAGTGATGTGAGGGAGGCGTGGCTCACTAGTGATGTGAGGGAGGCGTGGCTCACTAGTGATGTGAGGGAGGCGTGGCTCACTAGTGATGTGAGGGAGGCGTGGCTCACTAGTGATGTGAGGGAGGCGTGGTTCACTAGTGATGTGAGGGAGGCGTGGTTCACTAGT
This sequence comes from Cherax destructor, assembly GCA_009830355.1. Lineage (NCBI taxonomy): Eukaryota > Metazoa > Arthropoda > Malacostraca > Decapoda > Parastacidae > Cherax > Cherax destructor. The sequence goes on along the minus strand of WNWK01010616.1, from coordinate 12,285 downwards.
GATGTGAGGGAGGCGTGGTTCACTAGTGATGTGAGGGAGGCGTGGCTCACTAGTGATGTGAGGGAGGCGTGGTTCACTAGTGATGTGAGGGAGGCGTGGCTCACTAGTGATGTGAGTGAGGCGTGGTTCACTAGTGATGTGAGGGAGGCGTGGCTCACTAGTGATGTGAGGAGGCGTGGTTCACTAGTGATGTGAGGGAGGCGTGGCTCACTAGTGATGTGAGGGAGGCGTGGCTCACTAGTGATGTGGGGGAGGCGTGGTTCACTAGTGATGTGAGGGAGGCGTGGTTCACTAGTGATGTGAGGGAGGCGTGGTTCACTAGTGATGTGAGGGAGGCGTGGCTCACTAGTGATGTGAGGAGGCGTGGCTCACTAGTGATGTGAGGGAGGCGTGGCTCACTAGTGATGTGAGGAGGCGTGGCTCACTAGTGATGTGAGTGAGGCGGGGCTCACTAGTGATGTGAGGAGGCGTGGCTCACTAGTGATGAGAGGAGGCGTGGCTCACTAGTGATGTGAGGGAGGCGGGGCTCACTAGTGATGTGAGGGAGGCGGGGCTCACTAGTGATGTGAGGGAGGCGTGGCTCACTAGTGATGGGAGGAAGGCGTGGCTCACTAGTGATGTGAGTGAGGCGGGGCTCACTAGTGATGGGAGGGTGGCGTGGTTCACTAGTGATGTGAGGGAGGCGTGGCTCACTAGTGATGTGAGGGAGGCGTGGCTCACTAGTGATGTGAGTGAGGCGGGGCTCACTAGTGATGTGAGGGAGGCGTTGCTCATAAGTGATGTGAGGGAGGCGTGGCTCACTAGTGATGTGAGTGAGGCGGGGCTCACTAGTGATGTGAGGGAGGCGTGGCTCACTAGTGATGTGAGTGAGGCGGGGCTCACTAGTGATGTGAGGGAGGCGTGGCTCACTAGTGATGTGAGGGAGGCGTGGTTCACTAGTGATGTGAGGGAGGCGTGGCTCACTAGTGATGTGAGGGAGGCGTGGCTCACTAGTGATGAGGGAGGCGGGGCTCACTAGTGATGTGAGGGAGGCGGGGCTCACTAGTGATGTGAGGAGGCGTGGCTCACTAGTGATGGGAGGAAGGCGTGGCTCACTAGTGATGGGAGGGGCGTGGTTCACCAGTAATGTGAGGGAGGCGTGGCTCAATTTATGGGAGGGGTGTGGCTCACTAGTGATGGGAGGGAGGCGTGGCTCACTAGTGATGGGAGGGAGGCGTGGCTCACTAGTGATGGAGGGAGGCGTGGCTCACTAGTGATGGGAGGAGGCGTGGCTCACTAGTGATGGGAGGAGGCGTGGCTCACTAGTGAGGGAAAGGGGAGGCGTGGCTCACTAGTGATGGGAGGGAGGCGTGGCTCACTAGTGATAGGAGGGAGGCGTGGCTCACTAGTGATGTGAGGGAGGCGTGGCTCACTAGTGATGTGAGGGAGGCGTGGCTCACTAGTGATGTGAGGAGGCGTGGCTCACTAGTGATGTGAGGGAGGCGTGGCTCACTAGTGATGTGAGGGAGGCGTGGCTCACTAGTGATGTGAGGGAGGCGTGGCTCACTAGTGATGTGAGGGAGGCGGGGCTCACTAGTGATGTGAGGGAGGCATGGCTCACTAGTGATGTGAGGAGGCGTGGCTCACTAGTGATGTGAGGAGGCGGGGCTCACTAGTGATGTGAGGGAGCATGGCTCACTAGTGATGTGAGGGAGGCGTGGCTCACTAGTGATGGGAAGGGGCGTGGTTCACTAGTGATGGGATGGGGCGTGGTTCACTAGTGATGGGTAGGGGCGTGGTTCACTAGTGATGGGTAGGGGCGTGGTTCACTAGTGATGGGAAAGGGCGTGGTTGACTAGTGATGGGAGGGAGGCGTAGTTCACTAGTGATGGGAGGGAGGCGTGGTTCACTAGTGATGGGAGGGAGGCGTGGCTCACTAGTGATGGGAGGGAGGCGTGGCTCACTAGTGATGGGAGGGAGGCGTGGCTCACTAGTGATGGGAGGGAGGCGTGGCTCACTAGTGATGGGAGGGAGGCGTGGCTCACTAGTGATGGGAGGGAGGCGTGGCTCACTAGTGATGGGAGGGAGGCGTGGCTCACTAGTGATGGGAGGGAGGCGTGGCTCACTAGTGATGGGAGGGGCGTGGTTCACCAGTAATGTGAGGGAGGCGTGGCTCAATTTATGGGAGGGGTGTGGCTCACTAGTGATGGGAGGGAGGCGTGGCTCACTAGTGATGGGAGGGAGGCGTGGCTCACTAGTGATGGGAGGGAGGCGTGACCCACAAGTGATCGGAGGGAGGTGTGGCTCACTAGTGATGGGAGGGAGGCGTGGCTTATCAGTGATGGGAGGGGCGGGGGGGCACTAGTGGTTATGTGACACAAGACAGCATAACATTACCTGTATTGTTGACTCTGGGGAGGCATGGACAGTAGTGGTGGCTGACGAGGATGTAGGCAGCCACTGCCAGTAGAACAGCCAGGGCGAGCACCAGCAGTGGGCATCGCCAGATGGTGATGTCGCCCAACACCCACTCCTTGCAGAAGGTAAACATGATACTACACACTCCGCTGCTGCTACACGCACACCTCAGTAGCGGCGATCACACATGCCACAATCTTCATACCTCCTCAAGTGTCCCTTCTAATATACTTCCTCAAACATTGGTTATCTCCCGCCTCGTGGCTCTCTTATTGTCTGGTGCACTTCAACGAGCACAGCTCTCCTTGTGTGTGTATTCATATAGCTCTTGCTCATCACTGTACGTTATTCCTCTTTCAAATAACACTAGCTTGACTCTTCAGGTGGTCACTAGAAACATGGGCGCAATCTGTGCTGCGCTGAAGTCACGAGATGAACTTTCGAAATCAGTCAATTAAAAAAAAAGTCAGTGGTATTCATTAAATGTATTTATTTCCATTGTACGTGTATTGTGTTGTTGTTAATGTGATCTATACTAACATCCTTAATATTGGTTCTCCTGGTTATTATTTGTTCATAGTTAATGTTCACTTTACACATTATTTATCCAGGATAGAGAGCAACACTACATTATTGCTTATGAAATACACAATTTACTTGGTGTAATCTCGCAACACAGTGTTCAGTTAGACATGATGACAACCTTAAGTAAGGTGCATTAATTATGCACATTACGTATACTGACCTGTCATATATCTATCGTCCAATAATAATTAATCAGCAATAAGTAAACACCAAAATTAAACTAAAGATACAGCCTCTGTAAACCAATGTGGACTAGATGCCACGGTGGCTGATGCCACGGTGGCTGATGCCACGGTGGCTGATGCCACGGTGGCTGATGCCACGGTGGCTGATGCCACGGTGGCTGATGCCACGGTGGCTGATGCCACGGTGGTTGATGCCACCTTCAACAAATGAAGCAGGTAAATGCAAAGAGAGCACAAATAGTGTTAAATAAATCAAAATCTAGCTTTAACAAAGTAGAAACTTCGGTACCTCAATGCACGGTCCTTTCGCCTTTACTATTTCTCATCTTCATTGCAGGCAGAGATAAAAGCACTAGTCACAGTTTTTCATATACCAAAATAAGCAAGAAGAAATCAATAATGTCTTCTCGTGGGCAATGGAAAAATAACAAGATGTTCATTAACGAAAAACTCTTCAGACATGGAAGGACTGAAGAATTCAAAAGGAACACTGCTGAATACAAAACACAGGAGGACCATCTCATAGAACGAAAGGAACAAGTTAAAAACTTGGGTACAATAATGTCGGAGAACTTAGAGAACACAATAAGGCAAATGCCAAGAAGATCAGGAAAATGAGAGGGCAGAGAATAAGACCTTTCGGAACAAGAAAATAACACCAATTGTGTCACCTTTGAAGCTACTTGTGCTCTCTCGTCTAGAATACTGTTCGGTGTTGATGGCTCTGCTCAAGGCAGGAGAGATATCAGAGCTGGGAAATGTAGAGATCATTTACTGCTGCCATAGAGCCAATAAAGAATTTAAACTACCAAGAACACCTCAAAGTACTTGGAATGTACTCTACAGAACGAAGAAAATAGTCTACCTGATAATATATACACGAGAGCCTTGAACAAACCTACAGGAATACCCTGGAAATAGGACACAAGTACATTACAGATATTAATATACGAGATGACTATACTATTTATATAAAGATGCAACTATTCCCATCGGAGTCTGACAAAGACTCTTAGTGACCTCAGTAATTCTGTTACCTCCAGGGGTTTTCTTATAGTGAGGCAACACATGTAGGCTTCCCTCTCCCGACCTTACACCTCTATCTCTCCCCCATCTTTTCAAAAGTTAGAAAGTAGTCTCTAAAAATCACAAAAAAAAAAAAAAAAAAAAGAATCGTAGAAACACCAGGGGTTTACAATATCTGCGGCAGCTGTTGTAACTGTCTATAAAGGCCAGGCATGTAGCAGTCACCAGAAATGAAGAGTGACACCAATCAAGAAATCAGTAAGATATGTACAGTAAAGTTCATTCCTGTTCCACCACAAGAAAACCAACAATCATACAAGCAAACATGACACACAAAAGTAATTTTCAGTTCAAAAGAAAAATAATCGAATCAACACTGATTGGACCCACAATAAAATGTAACCTATTCAAATGAAAGAAGAGACCAGACACAACTGTCAAACTTGCACAACTGTTCAACCACAAAGTCTCAAAGATGTAGGTTTGGACCTTTCAAAAACAAATCCATCAAACTTCAAAAACTAATCATTAACAACAAATTTCCACTGCAGTGAAGACGATCCAGCTGATCTATTTTATTATTGTGCCACCTCTTATTCCCTCTGACCTCTTACTCTTTATATTGTTTCTTCTCGTGGCTAAACGAGAAGACACAATATAAAGGGTAAGTGGCTCGTGGCTCCACTGTTGTGAGTCGCATCCTGGGGGAACAAGGTTAACCTAGGCTACCCGAAACGCTCTCCATAACCAATGACTTTCTATATAGTATGTCACCTAGGTCTGTATCAGTTGTATCATCTACTTTGTAGAGATAGATTATATTATTATTATTATTAGTAGTAGTATTAATATTAACTGTACATAGTGTCTAAGAGGACCTCAGTTAGCGGCCGAAATAAATAGCCAATTTCTCTTACCGGTACGTGCTTTAGTATTAACATGTTAGTTTTATTATAGTAAAATCTAAGTTATGATACAGCATCAAGTACAAACTTCTATACTGTAATTATCAAGTATCTGAGTTGGTTATCAACACTGCGTATCTAATTATTTTCATTATAGGTTATATAACTATGCACAGTCCATGAATACAGCAGAAAATAATAAAAACAAATACTGCAGAAAATTAATGAAACTTGAAAATCTCTGATGAGATCATTGTGGAGAGTATGAAGCCTCGCCGCCACCTGACGCAGTTATCCACTAGCCTAGAAGCCTCGCCACCACCTGACGCAGTGCTCCACGAGCCTAGAAGCCTCGCCACCACCTGACGGAGTGCTCCACCAGCCTATCTTATACTTAATTATTGTCCTCACAGACTGCACGCCAAATTTCTTTGCCATTTAATTTTTTTTAAAAGAAAATATGGCCAATATTAGTATATGTTACCTTAGTAGTATTGCCTTCTGCTCAAAACCGAAGAACTAGGTTCAATCTTAGGGCGGGTAGACATATCTAGACATAACTCTTTACACTTGTTGGCCTTGTTTACATAACACTTTCGACCTCTAAATGCCTTTTTATTTTAAATGACACCTGGTATTAAAAGCCTAAGTACTTAAAACAATGAGTGGATACAAAGAGCTGAGATAAAAAATTATAATTGCAAATACCTTCCCCGACCAGAAACTGGACAGTATTAACACAGAGAAGCTTGTCTGTGGTTAATTAAAAAGAATCAATTGTCTGCATATTTCTACTGTTAAGCTACGACTAACAATCATCTATCCAAACGTACACCAACACGCTGATGCAGATTTAATATTTAATATTTGCCTTGCGTCGATATAACAATTCCTACACAATTTTCCATGATATGGAAAATCATTCTACTCCTGTTAAAATATTAGCCACAATGCTAACCAAATATGTTAATGACCTTCAAGGTCCCGTTACCGGACACATGTGCCTCAATAACCTCAAGTTAAGTGTAGGACACACAAAGATAAATAACACGAGTATAGCTAATAATAACAAAGAAGAGAGGATGAGAAAAGAGAGGAGGAAGAGGAGAAGCAGCAGGTAGTGAAGCCCCTACACTGCACGCAACCCCTCACCTTACTGCCATCCTTCACTACCAACATTATGACACCAGAGATTTTAAGTTATGCACATTAACCAAAAACACACACCTTCACGTATTACTGTGGAAACATGATAGTCAGAGTTAAGTGAATCCTAGAGTCACTCTTTGTTAAGGATGAGAAATTATTTAAAATTAGAGAGGGAGAGGCTCAAACATCATTTGATTAGGCTGCAGTCAGAAAGGTAACCACTAAACTAATTTTGCTAATACAAAACATTGATAATTGGAAAGGGAGTAATAGACATGTCACGAAATACAGCCTAGAACGATAGCTACTGAAGATAATGTTGAACGAGAAAGATCTGGGAGTATGCACTACACCAAGTATATCATCAGAAGTACACGCAAAAACAGCTAACCAAAAAACTGTTTTCAGTAACCAATACAAAGATTCATTTCGATTTTACACAACGTTTGTTGTTGTCCATCGTGGAGAATGCGGCGCCTGCATGGAACCTGCACCTGATCAAACATACAAAGACATCGAAGATCCAAAGGGGTCCTGACGAATTTATACCAAACATAGGGTGATGACTGTGAGAGACATAAGTAACTCAACCTAACAATCCTAAAATACAAAGAGAGGTGCACCAAGGAAAACATGATTACGAACTTCCAAATACTGTGCAAGGATAAAACGGAAAACAGAAAGACGATTCGAAAATGACACAGCAGCAAATGCTAAAAGAGCCAAAGCTGCTGTACTGCCACACATGAAAACTAATAAGAACCAAGTAATAAAATTTAATGAGGAGGAAGATCAACTAATAAAGGATGATAGTTTGGTAAAAAAAAAAAATGAACAGCAGGTTCCAAAAGATCTTTACTGAAGACTCAGAGAGGAGATACGAGGGTAACGAAAGGCATGAGCAGCAGTGATTATAAAATCTAAAACAAAAATAGATGTGACAAAACCAGTTGGACCCGAGAATTTATTGCCTTAGATGTCACCAGATGGAGCAGATGAACTGTGTGACTCCTTATATGTGAAAGTCAATGTAAACTTACTTGCTTTTTTAAAAGCAGGTCAATCTTAGAGAAAAGTTAGGACTGATTTTGGCCTGTGTAGGTCCCAATATCTTTTATTTTGGAAGAAATTGGGAAATTCTAAATATTGCTTTTCATGCAACAGCTTCTGAGTATCTCATCTGATTTAGCTTTAACCCTTTACCACTGATAACTTGATAATGCGACTTCTGAGGAGCTTTAACTTAACATGATGGTGTATTTTAGGATACTGGTCTCTCTGAGATAACAACAGAATGACTCTTCAGTTTAGCTTTAGATCTGCGTATGTCCTAATTTGCCATTTTTATTGAACAAATTGGGACATTAGTTACACAGGACTTGTGAATGCCTCTTCTGACTTGCTTCAAATCTTCTATTACAATAGCATGCATTAAGACACACAGGACTGGGGTTATGGAATACTGGGATACCTCTCCAGGACAGTGCAGTGACCAAAATACGTCTAGTCTCGGGGTAGTGAGCGCAACAACAAACAAGGGCAGGGCATGAATGGTAAAAGTCAATTGATTATAGCTTGCAAATGAGACCAGGTGCTATGACTCGACCCCTGCAAACACAACTGGTTAAGCATGTGTGCGCACACACACACACACACGTACGTCATTACAAGTAATTTCAATGCTAAAATGATAAATATCTTCGTGGGTCTGTGCCACAAGAACCAGTGCTCGCCTCCATGATGTTCTTAATCTATACTGTATAAATGACTAAGTAATATGCAATCACATAAATATGTTGGAAGTAGGAAATCAAGTTGATGATAAGATTAAAGAGGATTTAATGATCACTTAAAGTGACACTGTTATGTTGATAAAGTGGCACATAATGTGCCCGTGTGTTGAAGTGCGAGGAGAACTTATCAACAATATTATAGATGTGATCACATCTAATTATACACAGAGCGATGCCAGAAAACCAGGTCAACATGTCACTGAGACTCCTCGTACCTTACACTGCCAAGCAAATAATGCTCAAATGACAGAGAAGTGACAGAGAAGGCATCACATTAACAGATGAATCAATATAACAGTGTAACCAGAGTAATGGATTCCTGACTTCCTTTCATATGATTCACCAGCCATTTTTATAATGTGATTGTGGTATGGTTGACTTGTGGGCGAATTAGAGCGGCTAAAACACTGAGGTGGTGTAATGTAGAGCGAGTAGTATACTGTCACTGCCCAAGTCTTCACCACTACTGACACCACCACCACCAACCACCCTTCCTCCAACACACCTTCCTATTTTCCCCACCACCTATACCACACCACCTCCACCACCACTCACTGCGAGTCCCGTAGCTCAGTGGCTCGGTGAAATGAATGGGCGGCTGTTTACAATGTAAGGTCAGATGGTGGTAGTGGTGGTGGTGGGTGAGTAGTGGTGGGTGTAGTAGTGGTGGGTGTAGTAGTGGTGGGTGTAGTAGTGGTTGTTGTAGTAGTAGTAGTGGTAGTAAAAACAGAGTGCTTGATTGTTGGTCACTCAACGCCCTATCAATAGATCAAATAATACAAAACACATAAAAGAACTGTAAAAACACACTCTACGTGAATAATACACGCTACGATAAACATATAAATTACCCCACTGCAGTAACACTTTATACCAAGTTACAATCCCTAACATAATGTATTATTACCACGCCTACTGAATGGTTAATTGACGCCCAGCTCTACGATGGTTTATGTGACGCCCAGGCTGCCCTACTGATGGTTTATGTGACGCCCAGGCTGCCCTACTGATGGTTTATGTGACGCCCAGGCTGCCCTACTGATGGTTTATGTGACGCCCAGGCTGCTCTACTGATGGTTTATGTGACGCCCAGGCTGCCCTACTGATGGTTTATGTGACGCCCAGGCTGCCCTACTGATGGTTTATGTGACGCCCAGGCTGCCCTACTGATGGTTTATGTGACGCCCAAGCTGCCCTACTATATGACCCCACTCCTACGATGGTTTATGTGACGCCCAGGCTGCCCTACTGATGGTTTATGTGACGCCCAGGCTGCCTATGAGGTATCCCTGCCTACTGATGGTTTATGTACGCCCAGGCTGCCCTCATTATCCGACTGGTTTATGTGACGCCCAGGCTGCCCTACTGATGGTTTATGTGACGCCCAGCTGCCCTACTGATGGTTTATCTGACGCCCAGGCTCCTACTGATGGTTTATCCACGCCCAGGCTGCCCTACTGATGGTTTATTACCACCCAGGCTGCCCTACTGATGGTTTATGTACGCCCAGCTGCCCTACTGATGGTTTATACCCAGGCTGCCCTACTGATGGTTTATGTGACGCCCAGGCTGCCCTACTGATGGTTTATGTGACGCCCAGGCTGCCCTACTGATGGTTTATACCACGCCCAGGCTGCCCTACTGATGGTTTATACCCCAGGCTGCCCTACTGATGGTTTATACCCAGGCTGCCCTACTGATGGTTTATACCACGCCCAGGGAGCCCTACTGATGGTTTATACCACGCACAGGCTGCTCTACTGATGGTTTATTCCATGCCCAGGCTGCCCTACTGATGGTTTATACCACGCCCAGGCTGCCCTACTGATGGTTTATTCCACACCCAGGCTGCCCTACTGATGGTTTATACCACGCCCAGGCTGCCCTACTGATGGTTTATACCACGCCCAGGCTGCCCTACTGATGGTTTATACCACGCCCAGGCTGCCCTACTGATGGTTTATCCACCCCAGGCTGCCCTACTGATGGTTTATACCACACCCAGGCTGCCCTACTGATGGTTTATACCACCCCAGGCTGCCCTACTGATGGTTTATACCACGCCCAGGCTGCCCTACTGATGGTTTATACCACACCCAGGCTGCCCTACTGATGGTTTATACCACACCCAGGCTGCCCTATTGATGGTTTATACCACGCCCAGGCTGCCCTACTGATGGTTTATACCACGCCCAGGCTGCCCTACTGATGGTTTATACCACACCCAGGCTGCCCTATTGATGGTTTATACCACACCCAGGCTGCCCTACTGATGGTTTATACCACGCCCAGGCTGCCCTATTGATGGTTTATACCACGCCCAGGCTGCCCTACTGATGGTTTATACCACGCCCAGGCTGCCCTACTGATGGTTTATACCACCCAGGCTGCCCATTGATGGTTTAACCACCCAGGCTGCCCTCTGATGGTTTATACCACACCCAGGCTGCCCTATTGATGGTTTATACCACACCAGGCTGCCCTATTTGGTTTATACACACCCAGGCTGCCCTTCTGATGGTTTATACCACCCCAGGCTGCCCTATTGGTTTATTCCACCCCAGGCTGCCTCTGATGGTTTATACCACGCCCAGGCTGCCCTACTGATGGTTTATTCCACGCCCAGGCTGCTCTACTGATGGTTTATACCACGCCCAGGCTGCCCTACTGATGGTTTAAACCAAGCCCAGGCTGCCCTACTGATGGTTTAAACCAAGCCCAGGCTGCCCTACTGATGGTTTAAACCAAGCCCAGGCTGCCCTACTGATGGTTTAAACCAAGCCCAGGCTGCCCTACTGATGGTTTAAACCAAGCCCAGGCTGCCCTACTGATGGTTTAAACCAAGCCCAGGCTGCCCTACTGCACCATGACAATTATATAAACCACGACGAAGCCGGAAATGTCTAAGCCGTGGGCAAACATTAGAATATGTTCCACCTTTGATGAGTTCCGAGAGTTTTTCTACTCCCGGAGCCCGGTCACGGGCCAGGCTCGTCTGGTGCTGGCCTGGTCAACCAGGCTGTTGCTGCTGGTGGCCCTGCTCGCCCACATCCATCACAGCCTGGTTGATCTGGCACCAGCAGTACGTCACAATTAACTTCCTGGTGATATAACAATGGTGGGCGAGGTCTGACAAAGACCCACTCTGACCTCTGTAATCCTGTTTTTTGCGCTACCGCTCACAGGATGAGCTGCGGGATGAGCTGTGGGTGCACAACAAACTAGCCGCTCAGGCGACACAACTAACACTTAGGGGGACAGGGGGAGGGGTTCAAGAGAGCCTACAAAAAAGATGTGTGTGTGTCTGACCTGGGGTCAGACAACTAGTTAATCACCCAGAATATTTTTGTTTTAAGAATCTCTTAAAGAGGACAAGGGCGAGTCATCACATGACCAGCGTCACTTTAATTTTATCCCCAAAAACAAAATTAACGACAGTTACCTATAATTCACTAACTTCGCATACAACATTATATATCTTGAAATTAAATGACTCCTCTGTTCCTACTGTATAACCTCTTATTATACACAAGTGAGTGAGTGAGGAGAGCCAAGCATCACACCAGTGAGTGAGGAGAGTCAAGCACCACACCAGTGAGTGAGGAGCGTCAAGCATCACACCAGTGAGTGAGGAGCGTAAAGCATCACACCAGTGAGTGAGAGTCAAGCACCACACCAGTGAGTGAGGAGAGTCAAGCACCACACCAGTAAGTGAGGAGAGTCAAGCATCACACCAGTGAGTGAGGAGAGTCAAGCATCACACCAGTGAGTGAGAGTCAAGCATCACACCAGTGAGTGAGTGAGAGTCAAGCATCACACCAGTGAGTGAGTGAGAGTCAAGCATCACACCAGTGAGTGAGAGTCAAGCATCACACCAGTGAGTGAGAGTCAAGCATCACACCAGTGAGTGAGAGTCAAGCATCACACCAGTGAGTGAGTAGTCAAGCATCACACCAGTGAGTGAGTGAGAGTCAAGCCTCACACCAGTGAGTGAGTGAGAGTCAAGCCTCACACCAGTGAGTGAGAGTCAAGCATCACACCAGTGAGTGAGTGAGAGTCAAGCATCACACCAGTGAGTGAGAGTCAAGCATCACACCAGTGAGTGAGAGTCAAGCATCACACCAGTGAGTGAGTGAGAGTCAAGCATCACACCAGTGAGTGAGTGAGAGTCAAGCATCACACCAGTGTGTGAGAGTCAAGCACCACACCAGTAAGTGAGGAGAGTCAAGCATCACACCAGTGAGT
>WNWK01010615.1:0-69259 GCA_009830355.1 Cherax destructor | reverse complement strand
TATTTAGACTTTAGTAAGGCTTTTGATAGAGTACCGCACCAGAGACTGTTAAAGAAAGTGGCAGCTCATGGCATTGGGGGAAAAGTGCTGTCATGGATCGAGTCATGGCTCACCAATAGGAAGCAGAGAGTGTGCATAAATGGGGTTAAATCCGAATGGGGACTTGTAACAAGTGGTGTTCCACAGGGATCAGTCTTAGGCCCATTGTTATTTATAATATATATCAATGACCTTGATGAGGGAATTACTAGTGATATGAGCAAATTCGCCGACGACACGAAGATAGGTAGGATAATTGATTCAAACATAGATGTCATAGAACTTCAGGAAGATTTAGACAAACTTAATTCGTGGTCAGAAAAGTGGCAGATGCAGTTCAATGTAGATAAATGCAAGGTTCTGAAGCTCGGAGTGTCCATAACCCAAGCACTTATAAGTTAAATAACGTAGAACTTTGCCATACAGATTGCGAGAAGGACTTGGGGGTGATGGTAAGCAGCAACCTTAAACCAAGACAGCAATGCCTAAGCGTACGTAATAAGGCAAATAGATTACTGGGATTTATATCAAGAAGTGTTAGCAACAGAAGTCCAGAGGTTATATTACAGCTTTATACATCATTAGTAAGGCCTCACCTAGATTACGCAGCTCAGTTCTGGTCTCCATATTACAGAATGGACATAAATTCGTTAGAAAAATTCAGCGTAGAATGACTAAATTAATACATAGCATTAGAAATCTTCCTTACGAAGAAAGATTGAAGACCCTAAAATTACATTCACTTGTAAGACGTAGAATGAGGGAGACATGATCGAGGTATACAAGTGGAAAATGGGTATTAACAAAGGGGATATAAATAAGGTCTTGAGGATATCTCTCCAAGAGAGAACCCGCAATAATGGATTCAAGTTAGATAAGTTTAGATTTAGAAAGGATATAGGAAAGTATTGGTTTGGAAATAGGGTAGTTGATGAGTGGAACAGTCTGCCTAGTAGGGTTATTGAAGCTAGGACCTTGGGTAGTTTCAAATTTAGGTTGGATAAATTCATGAGTGAGAGGGGTTGGATTTGAGTGGGACTCGCGCATGAGTGGGTAGAATTGTCAAAGCTTATTTCTTGGGTAGCATTGAAAATTGGGTTGAGCAAATATTGTTAGTGGGACGGATTGTGAAGGACCTGCCTAGTATGGGCCAACAGGCCTGCTGCAGTGTTCCTCCTTTCTTATGTTCTTATGTTCTTATCATGGTAATGAATATGATATTGTGTATATGGACTTCAGTAAGGCTTTCGATAGAGTGAGAGGGGTTGGATTTGAGTGGGACTTGGGTAGCATTGAAAATTGGGTTGGCCAAATATTCTATTAGTGGAATGGATTGAGAAGGACCTGCCTAGTATGGGCCAACAGGCCTGCTGCAGTGTTCCTCCTTTCTTATGTTCTTATGTCTCCTGCCCAAGGAACTATTCCTGAAATTTCTACAGCCACCTCCACCGTCGACAACGCTGATTATTCTGCCTCAACTACTGCCTTTTCCCCAACGTCTACCTGTTTACACATCACCAATACACCTCTTCACTACTCCTGCCGTCCCACTGTCTCCTGCCAGCACCATCGTAGACTCGCTCTCTTCTGAGGAAGAGTAGGAAGATGGTATGACTCCTGCACCAGTTCACCTACTTGTAACAACCTGACTTTCTACACATTTCCTTCGAATGAGGACACGATGACCTGCACATAACTATACAAAGGGCTCTATGCTGGGTCAAGTTTACCTGTGAGACGCCTCATCGTTTCACTCTTACACAAGTTCTGGAGTTCATCAAACCACTCCGTTTTACTTTTGGTAACAAAACAATACTGTACCACCTCTCCAGAAGCAACTTCAAGAAGCTTGAGAACAGCTCTTCTACAAATGTTCCACGTTAAATAACACCTACAACTGAGCTTCCTCTGATGTCCCCCACCTGCCTTCCCTCCTGCCTTCCCTCCTTCCCTCCTTGGGTAGCTGGAAGCTACCCAAGAATCATGACTTCCACCAAAATAGACCGCTGCTTTCTCATTCTCAGCCTGCTCCTCCTGTTTCTCCAGTCTGCCCCACGAGCGCCTAGCTGCAGGGTTAAGCCCTGGCACTTTCTCTACGAATGTGGACACTTCTCTCCAACGGTATTTTTCGGTTTTCCCGTCTTTCCCGCTCACCCCACAGGGGTCTTACCTGAACTCTGTTGTTGTTGCTGCTGTTCTTCGGGTTATAGTCGTTGAAAGTGATCAATGTAAATTTTGAAGGGATGTTGGTAATTAAAGTCTCGGACTCAAGGCCCAGATAATAGATAAGGCCTCTAGCTCTGATACTGAGTAGTTTATTTTGTTTTTTTGTAAGAACAAGACTAGAGTAAGGTATTGGGTGCTGCTTACCATTGGATTCCTGCTACAAGATGGCACTAATGCCAACTTTGCTGGCATCCGTCGTCCAGGTAAACTCCTTGGTAATGTCAGGAAATTTGACAATGGGCTGACATTAACTATTTTTAATGTAACAAAGGATCTTTCCTGGTCTTAAGTTCCCTCAAAGGATGTCTTGCCTAGAAGGCTACGAAAGATCATTGTCATCAAAGGCTGAATGATATTGGGCTGCCCCTTAATCCAAATGAAGTTCTTTTGAACTGAGAGTGACCAGTTGGCATAGAGAATGCTGTCAGTTCTTTACTCTGGTTATCAAGTCCTGGGAATTGCTAAAAAAAACTTTTAGTAATCGTCGTAAAAACATTTTTCCAATGTTCTGCAATGAAATCATAATAACACGACTGCAAACAATTTCTGGAACATGAGGGGCCCATGCTAACCTCCCTATGGTGTATAGAAGTATACCTAGATATATGAATCTTATTGTAGCCAGCTGGTCCAGTGGTTTACGCACTGGCCTTGAGTTTTACGACACACTTCCTATAGGTTCAAACCTCAACCGTTTCGTGGTTTTTAGGTCATTCAAAACTGGCAGTGGAAAACGGTCTGAAATTACACAGATGTTCAGTTTCTTGCGGTCAATTACATCGCCCTGTTCAATACTTCTTAGGAACAAGGATGAGTGGAGAGTTTCAAAGAGAAGTAGTAGAGTCCTCGCTAATTCATGGAACGTCTTGGCAATGAGTTTTCAGCGACTACACTTTGCACATGAGGCAAATGGTATGCAGGTACACAAATGGTATGCAGGTACACAAATGGTATGCAGGTACACAAATGGTATGTAGGTACACAAATGGTATGCAGGTACACAAATGGTATGCAGGTACACAAATGGTATGTAGGTACACAAATGGTATGTAGGTACACAAATGGTATGCAGGTACACAAATGGTATGCAGGTACACAAATGGTATGCAGGTACACAAATGGTATGTAGGTACACAAATGGTATGCAGGTACACAAATGGTATGTAGGTACACAAATGGTATGCAGGTACACAAATGGTATGTAGGTACACAAATGGTATGTAGGTACACAAATGGTATGCAGGTACACAAATGGTATGCAGGTACACAAATGGTATGCAGGTACACAAATGGTATGTAGGTACACAAATGGTATGCAGGTACACAAATGGTATGTAGAGTACACAAAATGGTATGCAGGTACACAAATGGTATGCAGGTACACAAATGGTATGCAGGTACACAAATGGTATGCAGGTACACAAATGGTATGCAGGTACACAAATGGTATGCAGGTACACAAATGGTATGCAGGTACACAAATGGTATGCAGGTACACAAATGGTATGCAGGTACACAAATATGTTTAGTACCTTCTCAAGAGGGATACAGTGGGAAATAAGTGGCGTCAGTGGTTGCAAATAAGTGGAGACAAGTGGTTCTTATGACTTCACGTGCAGTGTTAGTGTAAGTCTTGCTGCTAGTGTAAGTCTTGCTGCTAGTGTAAGTCTTGCTGCTAGTGTAAGTCTTGCTGCTAGTGTAAGTCTTGTGCTAAGTGCAGTAAGTCTTTGCTTTCGCCTAGTGTAAGTCTTGCTGCTAGTGTAAGTCTTGCTGCTAGTGTAAGTCTTGTTGCTAGTGTAAGTCTTGTTGCTAGTGTAAGTCTTGTTGCTAGTGTAAGTCTTGTTGCTAGTGTAAGTCTTGCTGTTAGTGTAAGTCTTGCTGCTAGTGTAAGTCTTGCTGCTAGTGTAAGTCTTGCTACTAGTGTAAGTCTTGCTGTTAGTGTAAGTCTTGCTGCTGGTGTAAGTCTTGCTGCTAGTGTAAGTCTTGCTGCTAGTGTAAGTCTTGTTGCTGGTGTAAGTCTTGCTGCCAGTGTAAGTCTTGATGCTAGTATAAGTCTTGCTGCTAGTGCAAGTCTTGCTGCTAGTATAAGTCTTGCTGCTAGTGCAAGTCTGTGCAGTAAGTCTTGCTGTGTTAAGTCTTGCTGCTAGTGAAGTCTTGCTGCTAGTGTAAGTCTTGCTGCTAGTGTAAGTCTTGCTGCTGGTGTAAGTCTTGCTGCTAGTGTAAGTCTTGCTGCTAGTGTAAGTCTTGTTGCTGGTGTAAGTCTTGCTGTTAGTGTAAGTCTTGATGCTAGTATAAGTCTTGCTGCTAGTGCAAGTCTTGCTGCTAGTATAAGTCTTGCTGCTAGTATAAGTCTTGCTGCTAGTGCAAGTCTTGCTGCTAGTGTAAGTCTTGCTGCTAGTGTAAGTCTTGCTGCTATTGTAAGTCTTGCTGCTAAGGTAAGTCTTGCAGCTATTGTAAATCTTTCTTCTAGTGTAAGTCTTGCTGCTAGCATAAGTCTTGCAGCTATAGTAAGTCTTTCTGCTAGTGTAACTCTTGCTGATAGTGTAAGTCTTGCTGCTGGTTTAAGTCTTGATGCTAGTGTAAATCTTTCTACTAGTGTACGTCTTGCTGCCAGTATACGTCTTGCTGCTAGTATAAGTCTTGCTGCTAGTATAAGTCTTGCTGCTAGTATAAGTCTTGCTGCTAGTATAAGTCTTGCTGCTAGCATAAGTCTTGCAGCTATAGTAAGTCTTGCTGCTAGTGCAAGTCTTGCTGCTAATATAAGTCTTGCTGCTAATATAAGTCTTGCTGCTAGCATAAGTCTTGCAGCTATAGTAAGTCTTGATGCTAGTGTAAATCTTGCTGCTAGCGTACGTCTTGCTGCCAGTATAAGTCTTGCTGCTAGTATAAGTCTTGCTGCTAGTATAAGTCTTGCTGCTAGTATAAGTCTTGCTGCTAGTATAAGTCTTGCTGCTAGTGCAAGTCTTGCTGCTAGTATAAGTCTTGCTGCTAGTATAAGTCTTGCTGCTAGTGCAAGTCTTGCTGCTAGTATAAGTCTTGCTGCTAGTATAAGTCTTGCTGGTAGTGCAAGTCTTGCTGCTAGTATAAGTCTTGCTGCTAGTATAAGTCTTGCTGCTAGAGTAAGTCTTGCTGCCAGTATAAGTCTTGCTGCCAGTATAAGTCTTGCTGCTAGTATAAGTCTTGCTGCTTGCAGTCTGCTCAGAGTAAGTGATCTTGCTGCCAGTATAAGTCTTGCTGCCAGTATAAGTCTTGCTGCTAGTATAAGTCTTGCTGCTAGTGCAAGTCTTGCTGCTAGAGTAAGTCTTTCTGCTTGTGCAAATCTCACTTCTAGTTTATGACTTGCTGCTAGTGAAAGTCTTATTGCCATTGTTTGTCTTGCTGCTAGCGAGGCTTCCTGTTTGTTTAAGTCTTGCTCTTTGTGTAAGTGTTGATGCACTATTGTGTAAGATTTGTTGCAGGTGAAAATCTTCCTGCTAGGGTAAAAGTATCTTGCTTGTGTAATATTCCTGTAACAAACTGGATTTTGCGTGTAATTTTAACTTTATTAAATCCTCGGGTAAGCTGTAAGGGAAGTTGATCCCGTTGACAATACTGGATTACCATATCCAGTAGAGGAGATGACCTGTGAATTCAAGATTCCATCAATCCTCCTGAGTTTCCCACCGACTTGGATTCTCCTGAAACATTGGGTTTCAAAGATTGACTGGGTATTTTACTGTACTTCATTTTAAATGACGGTGGTGACGTGGTGGTGAATATCTGAAGTCAGTGATGAGGTGAAGAAAGAAGAGTGTGGTAGCACTGGTAGCAGTGGAGGGATTAGAAAAAAAAGTACTGTGGCACCGGAGACAATGTTAGGGATGAGAGAGTGTGGTGGTGCTGGTGGCACTGATGTGACAGGAGAGTGAGGGGCTAGAGATAGGGTGATGGAAAGTGTAGTTCCAGAGATTGGGGGACGGAGGGTGTGGTGGCAGTGATATATGGATGGAAGTTGTGGTGGCAGTGATAGATGGAGGGTGAAGTGGCAGTGATAGATGGGTGAAGCGTGTGGTGTAATGATAGAAGGATGGAGGATGTAGTAGCAGTGATAGAAGAATGGAGGATGTAGTGGCAGTGATAGAAGGATGGAGGATGTATTGGCAGTGATAGAAGGATAGAGGATGTAGTGTCAGTGATAGAAGGATGGAGGATGTAGTGGCAGTGACAGAAGGATGGAGGATGTATTAGCAGTGATAGAAGGATGGAGGATGTATTGGCAGTGATAGAAGGATGGAGGATGTAGTGGCAGTGATAGAAGGATGGAGGATGTAGTGGCAGTGACAGAAGGATGAAGGACGTGGTGACAGTGATAGATGGATGAAGGGTGTGGTGGCAGTGTTAGATGGATGGAGGGTGTGGTGGCAGTGTTAGATGGATGAGTGTGGGTCAGTGTAGAGGATGAAGCGTGTGGTGCAGTGATAGATGGATGAAGGGTGTGGTGGCAGTGTTAGATGGATGGAGGGTGTGGTGGCAGTGTTAGATGGATGAAAGGTGTGGTGTCAGTGTTAGAGGGATGAAGCGTGTGGTGGCAGTGTTAGATGGATGGAGGGTGTGGTGGCAGTGTTAGATGGATGGAGGGTGTGGTGGCAGTTTTAGATGGATGGAGGGTGTGGTGGCAGTTTTAGATGGATGGAGGGTGTGGTGGCAGTTTTAGATGGATGGAGGGTGTGGTGGCAGTGATAGATGGATGGAGGGTGTGGTGGCAGTTTTAGATGGATGGAGGGTGTGGTGGCAGTTTAGATGGATGGAGGTGTGGTGGCAGTTTTAGATGGATGGAGGGTGTGGTGGCAGTTTAGATGGATGGAGGTGGCAGTTTGATGGATGGAGTGTGGTGGCAGTTTTAGATGGATGGAGGTGTGGTGGCAGTTTTAGATGGATGGAGGTGTGGTGGCAGTTAGATGATGGAGGTGTGGTGCAGTTTAGATGGATGGAGGGTGTGGTGGCAGTTTTAGATGGATGGAGGGTGTGGTGGCAGTGATAGATGGATGGAGGGTGTGGTGGCAGTTTTAGATGGATGGAGGGTGTGGTGGCAGTTTTAGATGGATGGAGGGTGTGGTGGCAGTGTTAGATGGATGGAGGGTGTGGTGGCAGTTTTAGATGGATGGAGGGTGTGGTGGCAGTTTTAGATGGATGGAGGGTGTGGTGGCAGTGATAGATGGATGGAGGGTGTGGTGGGAGTGATAGATGGATGGAGGGTGTGGTGGCAGTGTTAGATGGATGGTGGGTATGGTGTCAGTGTTAGATGGATGGAGGATGTGGTGTCAGTGTTAGATGGGTGTGGTGGCAGTTTTAGATGGATGGAGGGTGTGGTGTCAGTGTTAGATGGGTGTGGTGGCAGTTTTAGATGGATGGAAGGTGTGGTGTCAGTGTTAGATGGATGGAGGGTGTGGTGGCAGTGTTAGATGGATGGAGGGCATGGTGGCAGGGTTTGATGGATGGAGGATGTGGTGGCAGTGTTAGATGGATGGAGGGCATGGTGGCAGGTTGATGGATGGAGGATGGGTGGAGGTTAGATGGATGGGCTGGTCAGGGTTGAGGATGGAGGTGTGGTGGCAGTGTTAGATGGATGGAGGGTGTGGTTCCATTCTTTTTCTAGTGGCAATGATTGTATTTGAGAGGGGCTTGACCTTCTCATTAACTACATTCTTTCTTATACCTGTGGACAACACCTCACCTTCTGACAGTATATAAGTCTCAATACTATCTCTTCAACTTCACATTGTTTCAGACTATGGAACAAATACTCTTCTCCAGGCTGAGGGACTGACCACTTCAAAACTACGTCTTCAAGGTGATGGACTGATTATATTGTCTTCACATCTCTACTGCTTCTACCAGCTTTTCTGTACTCGAATGAAAAGGCCTACTGTGTAGGCGAAACGTTTCGGTATAAAGATACTTAACTGTTGCACATGTGTCTTATTTACCAACGTTACGTTTACAGTGTAAGGATAAGACAGAACAAAGAGTCATTCAAAGCAGGAGTGGATCATGTATAATCGAGAGTCAGACTCCATTGCGTGGTAGGCATGTATGACGTCACCTTGGCTGAAGAGTCGGCTCTCACTTGATTGATGGATTGCACTGAGCCATTAATACAGCAGTGGGGCTCCACAACTGCTATATTCTGAATTTCCAGTTCGCTGGTGGAGAGGGTACGCCAATAAGTGTGTAATAAACATCAAATAAATTGTAACATATTCGGAGCACACCAAGAACACTGTAATAGCTGTTGAAAAACATCCCTCAAATTGGTAGTGTGACACCATGACACTGAAAAACAAAACGAAAAACTAGCTGATGGGACCACCAGTCCTCTTATACCATCCAACCCATCAGACAGTGCTGGACAAAACAGTTAAAAAGTTAAGTGAATGTCCTTAGAGCCAACCACTTGACCCAGAGTGAGACAGCTTACTTCATATTTGAAACATTAAATTATGTACTTATAAATCTTATAATGAAGGAAGAAAAAAGAGAGCTAACGCTTCTCATTTCCCTAAACAAAACATTTTAGAGAGACATATACGTACAAGATCCTAACTAACAAGCCCTGGAGAGGGAGTCAACTATCATTTTTTTTTTCCAGAGACATGGATGGTAGATATTACAACCTCAGGTTCTAAGGCCTGTTATCCTGAGTGTAAAATGAAGCTTGGAGCAAAGAAACACAGTAGAAAATGCTTTGAATTGTATTTTCTTCACCAAGCAATTTATATGGCTTTATACAACTTATGTACACTATATACAAATAGAGTAGTATTAGTGCACGCCACGGTAGTCAAGGCAAAACAACAGCCAAGAGACAGAGACAACCGTACGACAACCAGCGCAGGGTGGGAATGACAATGGCAAAATTGTGAGTGGAATCCACGTCACCTTTACCATTGCGAGATCCACATTATGATTGGTTGAACCAAGTCGTTGGTCTGGTGATGGGGCCCCGATCACCAAACCCTTAACAAGATGGTTTGCTGGTTGGTGAGGCAGCCTATATGGGTGTGTTTAACATGCTCCGAATAAGGGGACATACTCTTTGCATGTAAAACCCCCACCCCAAGAGGGCTCAGGACTAGGCTTCAACCTCAAATGAGTAGAGTGCCACTATGGCACGTTACAATAATGGGACCACCTTTCCCCTCAACCATCCCACTCATTAGATAAAGCTAAACTTTTCTCGAGACATAAAGTCCGGCTTTAAACTTAAGAGCGAGACACAGACATTAGGGCTAATGTTGGTCAAAGATACCTGCGGTCGGTAGCAGAATATCCCCTCACTAAAAAAAAACTCCACTAGGGGAAAAAAAGAGCTGGCTCTACCCAAAGGCTCTAACACATCCTAACCTAATAAATTCGAGATAACACATCAGCCAGCGTATTGTCTTTGCCAGAAATGTGTTTAATACAAAATGAATAAAATTGCAGTCTGAGGCTCCATCTCATGAGTCTTGTGTTGTGATTTTTCATGGATTGGAGGTACACCAGAGGGTTGTGGTCACTGTAGATGGTGACCACCTGTGTGGACTGGCCTAGGTAGACATCAAAGTGCTCTAATGCCAATATCAGAGCCAGGGCCTCCTTTTCTATAGTCGAGTAGGCCCTCTGGTGTGGTTGGTATTTGGCTGAATGGTAGGCCACAGGCTGCATGCAGGTGTATGCGGGTTGTTCGGGTAAGTTCAAGGGTGGGGTAGCAGTAGCAGTGAACGAAAATAGCCCTTTTCAGCTTTTGGCATGGGAGGAGGGGAGGGTGGTGAAGGTCGATGGGGACTGGGGAGGTGTGAGGGTGACGTTTGTGGGGGTATATTTGCCGGCTGGGAGCAGTAGGAGGATCAAGGAGGATTTTGTTAGGGATCAGTTGGTTTTTTTCTTGGGAGGTATGGCAGTGGTAGTGGTGATAGGGGATGATGTAGACAGTATTATTAGGAAGAAGGATGTGGAGCCGAGAGGGGCGGGATGTGAATTGGGTGTGTTGAGGGACGTTTTGGGGAGTGCTGGGGTTGTAGATGTCGTGGGAGGTGGTTGGAAGGTGGACCACACATTTATTAGACGAGGCTACGCTGCTCGCTTTGATAGAATTTACGTGTCTAGGGCTGTGGATGTAGGGGAGGTGAGGTATGTGGATGTGGGGTTTTATGACCACAGAGGAGTTGTGGTGGAACTGGCATGGGAGGGGATGGTACGGTGATATTCGGGTCATTGGAAATTAAACGTGCGGCTTTTGGATGGGGAGGAGGGTAGGAGACGCTTTGAGAAGTGGTGGGAGTGTATGTGGGGGCAAGGGAAAGCGGTGGAAGATGTGGTAGGATGGTGGGAATGGGTGGGTAAGCGGCTATTAGAAAATTCTATAGGGTAATAAGAAGGGAGGAAGCGCAGTGGAGGCATGGTCTGGAGAAGTATTTGGAGGGACAGCTGGGGCTTTGTTGTGAGGGTAGGTCTGGCCGACATATGGTCGAGATGGAGGACCTTAAGGATAGATTGCGTGTACTACAAAATGAGCATTTTGATGCAATTCGATTATGTGGTGGGCTTGAGGAGGCTCTATGGGGTGATAGGCCATCGGCATGTGTGTTGCGAAATTGTAGGAAACGGAGGGAGGGAATGATGGTATCGAGGATGGTGGTGGAGAATGACGTAGAGAGGTATGCATTGGGGCAGGTAATGAGGTAGACTGAGGCTATAAGTTTATATTTAACATCGTGGTTTCAGAGATACTTGAGGGCGGGGGAATGTGGGGGACAGGAGGGTGATGTTGTGGTAGAGGGAATTGTGCAGAGATTGGGAGATGAGGATAGGGAGGAAATGGGGGAGGGGGGGTGATTAGTGAGGACAAGGTTTGGGGAGCTGTGAGTGGTTTGAGTAAATGAAAGGCGCCAGGGATGGATGGGATCTCTAATGACTTTTATGTAACTCATTGGGGTATCCTAAAGGAGTGTTTGGTTAGGGTTTTTAATGGTGTGAAGGAGAATGAGAGGATGGGGTTGACAAAGCGTACTGGGGTGGTGGTTTTGGTGGGCAAGAGAGGGGAGAGAGATAGAATCAAGAATTATAGAGGATAAGATATTTGCAAAAGTGTTGGGGAATAGGATTAAGAGGGTGGTTGGAGGAGTGATAGAGGAAGGGCAGTATGGTATACCTGGCAGGTGTATGGCAAGGGGGCATGAAAGGATTAGGAAATTTATTGAGGACAGGGAAGAGGGGAGGGGGTCCTTGCATTGGATTGGGAGGCAGCATATGATAGTGTAGATAGGGAAATGCTGTGGAGGATTATGAGGAGGCAGGGTTTTGGCGAAGAAATTGTAGGCTGGGCTGAGACATTATATAGGGAAGCAAGAGTGAGAGTACAAGTTAATGGGTTGGTGGGTGGAGAAGTGTATATGGGGAAGGGGTTGCGGCAGGGTTGTCCCCTGTCGCAAATGCTTTTTACATGTCTGCAGGACCCATTGTATAGATTAGTTAAGACAGAAGTGGGAGGGGGGTGTGGGAGTTTAAGTGGAGATGGGGGTATTATTGGTTACGTGGATGATACTACAGTGCTGGTAAGGAGGGAGAGGAGTTTGGAGGCTGTAGGGACGATCGTGGGGATTTTTGGGAGAGCGACAGGTATGAGGATTAATAGGGCCAAGTCTCGCCTATTGAAAGTAGGGACGTGGGTGGGTGGAGGGTTGGGGTTGAGGTGTGGGTGGTCAGTTGCCAATAGATTAAAGATATGTGGTATCATTTTTATGAATGATTTAGGTGAAGCAAGACGTGTTACTGTGGGAGGTGTAATGACTAGGGCAATATAACGGATGAATAGGTGGAGGCCGGGGGGGGTTAACTATGTTCCAGCGTGTGATTGTGGTGAATGTTTTGGTTTATAGTAAGATATGGCATGTGGCGAAGATTTACCCAATTCTGAAAGGCGATGTTGCAGAGTTGATACGAAGGGTCTTCAGGTATGTATGGGGGTATGGTAGGCATTGGTTGTGAAAGGAAGTTGTAATGAAGAGGGTGGGTTTGGGGGGTATGGGGTTAATTAATTTGGAGATGTGTGTCACGAGTGTGTATGTGAAGTCCTGCTTTCTGGAGAGGGGAGGGGTACAGGGAAAACGAGTGGGTGGGGTCATGGGAGCATTGAAGAAATGGTGGAGGGGGAAGGAGTTGGACCAGTGTGGGAATATGTTGCGCAGGTTTTTGAGTGTGAGGAATCCGGGGAACGTTACGGCTAGTGTATTGGGGAGAGTCGGTGGAGGAAGGGAGGTTTATGAGGGGGAAGCAGTGTTTTCAGTGTATAATTGGAAAGGGATATGGAGTGGGTTGCGGGGTATGTTGTTGAAGGCGAGGTCAAGGGAGGTCATGTTTAGGTTTTTGCATGGGGTACTTGCTTCCAGGGCAGTTTTGTTCAAAATGGGGTTAGCAGGGGATGCCTGGTGTGTTAGGTATGGAGGAGAGGACTCAATGTATCATGGGTTATATTTTTGTGATCACCTCGATTACGTCCTGTGTTGGGTGGGAGGAGTAGTAAGAGAAATGGGGGAGGGGGGATTAATGCATTGAGGTTTATGTGTTTAGATATAGGGGGGTGGATGGATGTGTTAGGAGGGGCTCATGTATTTGGCAGTGGATTTTGTGACTGTATCTTGTGCTTTGAGGGAACAACCTGGGGGTGTTCGGATAAGGGTTATTGCTGCAGCTATGTATAGAAGAAAATGTAGGAACAGGTTATTATATGGGGAGGGGTGGGCTAGGTTTTTACTGATGGTTATAGGAACTTACGGTGGGGGAGTTATTTGGGGTGGGGAGTGTGCTACGATGAAAGGGGCTATTTACGTAGGATGGGGTGAGGTTGAGGGAGTGTTTGTCTTGGTTGCATTTAGGCATGAATGTAGAGTGGGAAAGTGCATGTTGTATTGTGGGGGGGGGGTTGACAGTGGACGACTCATTTTGAGAATGTGTAACCTGACTTTGGACTGGCAGGAGGGGAGGGAATGCATGGAGTTGTGTGTCACGTTTTGTGTGAACTCTGGGGGACTGAGGACGGGGGGGGGGTGTGGGGGGGTTTCATTGGGAGGTGGCTTTCCCTGTTTGCAGCCTTTTTTTTCGGGTTTTTTTTTTTTTTGTTCTATGTATAGCACGGCACTTGAGATAGGATGTTGCTGCTGCAAGTTTTGAGCTGGCAGGATGGTTAGGAGTAATGAGTGGATAGTGCACACTTGTCAGGTCCTGTGAGGCCTTGTGAGTGATGCCTGTGAGGTGCTATTGCTTTGTATTCTTGGTAACTTTCAAGATAATGTTATGCATCAAGATTGTAAATATAACAGTTTGTGGGATATTTTCTTTATCATTATTGATATTGTAGTTTTTGTTATTATTCAGAGTGAAATAGGTATATTATGTACCCTGTGGGGTGTTACTAAGTTACATTGTGTTTTACCCTTGTTTTCAAGAGTTTCAGTATATGTATTTTATAATGGTGTTTATAAAAAAAATAAGTTTTCATATTGTTAACAGTGTGTTCATTATGTAATTAATTATGTCAGGATGATTCATGGTCCCATATCATAATGTTAACTCGTGTTCATTCAGGATGTTCAGTGTTCCGGTTTAGGGAGTTGAACCTTTGGATTTTAAGTCTTTCTGTTAAAAGCATATTGATGCGGTCATAGATGGTATCTTTAGTTGTACCATGGAGATGTAATGGTTATTTTGTGTGGGTTTTGGTTTAGCGCTTCTTTTGATTATAATAATTGTGTGGGTTTTGGGGTTGTGTTTGTTCGAGTGATCTGTTGTTATTATCGTAATAAGTCCTGCTTTTATTCAAGGATTGCGTGTATTCTTCCTTATGCTATGAGTTAATGTATCATGGGACTTGTTTTATTATCTCTTGTTGTTGGGTTGTGTAATGTATGATTGTACATATTTATTATTTAAAAAAAAAAAATAGGTGTTGGGGTTGCAGTGTAATGTTTTCTATGTTTCATAAATATCATCATTTTCTGTTTTTGTCATTATTGTAAGTGGGGTTTGTTTACATCCCACTGTTTGTTTTGAGCCTTATGGGTGTGAGATGTTTAAGGTTTACGGTGTTTGAACCTTGTATGGTTTATTTTGTAGTCAAGTTTTCATTTATAGAGAATGTCATGTTAAAATTTGCTGTATACGTAAAGTCAGTTTGTGTGGGTAACTAATGTACAGTCACGTGTTATATCCTTCTGGGAGTAATTGTTAATTTTGGTTATTTTTTTTTTTTTTTTTTTTTTTTGATTGTATTATTACTATGTATGATGAAATATGTTTATTAAATAAAAAGTCCTTATAATATGACGCAACTGCGACGCCGTGAGGGACCATTGATAGTCAATACCAATAGCACGAGCAATTCGCCAACAATGCTGTAGAGAGAATTTGGGCAAGTTTTGGAGAGTGAACTCAGACACTAATTGCCTGACTCGGGTAGGTGGCATTAACCCCAACGTAACACACTGAAGCTGCTATGCACGGTACGACTGCAGAATACTCACACGATAGCAAGGCTGACACGATGACGCAGGTCTGAGGTGGTCAGTCCATCACCCTCGATGACGCAGGTCTGAGGTGGTCAGTCCGTCAGCCTCGATGACGCAGGTCTGAGGTGGTCAGTCCATCACCCTCGATAACGCAGGTCTGAGGTGGTCAGTCCATCACCCTCGATGACGCAGGTCTGAGGTGGTCAGTCCATCACCCTCGATGACGCAGGTCTGAGGTGGTCAGTCCATCACCCTCGATGACGCAGGTCTGAGGTGGTCAGTCCATCACCCTCGATGACGCAGGTCTGAGGTGGTCAGTCCGTCAGCCTGAAGCAACAGAGTGGTGCAGAACAATGTAAAACTTCAGCTTCAAATTGTTCCAGAATCTTCTCCAGGCTAAGGGACTGACCACCTCAAAACTACGTTTTCGAGGTTGATGGACGGTATTGTATACCATTATCAAGTTCATGCTGTAATTTTCTAAAGATTGACGAACTGAACACATAGACTCATGGCTGAGGGACTGATTATATCGAACTCCTCATCTTCCATCTTTCTTCCTTGTAGTGGACTGAAGATTCCTTTGGCAAGACGTTTCCACAAAAAAAAAACATACCCAAATGTTGCTCAAGTGTCTCATTTTTTCAATCTTCTTTCCGTTCTTATGATTCCATCATTCTTACTGCTGTCACTTCCACATTACATAATATTCTTTCCCCAGCACTCACCTTAATGAGCTCATCTCTCCCTGCGGCTCCTCAGATAGTAAGCCTATCGCTTCACTCAAAGCGTAGTTCTTCCTGTTTTCCCTAATCCTGTATCACTTTAGGTTTTTTTCTTTCATTTTCCTGCTCATATCGGGTTCTAATTTTCCAGTAATGATATCCAATAGCTTCTATATTTTCCACATCTTCTCAGGAAGTGTCAGTCGCTTTTTGGCGAGACCCTCTGGAGAACATCCTAATTTCCTCAGACATCATTATATTTTTGCCCATTCTCTTGTTCCCATCTATACGTATTGTGCTTATAAATATCCTCACCCACATACTTTTCGAACCCTGTATACCAGCGATATTCTTTTTGTACAGGACCTCATCTTAGCCAACAACACAACTCAGCACGTTTAATGTTGTTTCTAGTTTACTAATGATGTCTAGCTGCTCAACTTGTTTATGGAACCTCGAATCTGCTGGTTCACTCAGGAAGAAAGCCGAGACACAGATCCTGCCACACAACAAGGTGATTAGGTTAAAATCTTGCATGTCATCAAAATAATACTGCTGCAGTCTTGACTTTTTCACAGGTTAGGTTGGCAGTGATCAAACTTTGTGTGTCTGAGTGTCTGTGTGTGTTTTTATGTGTGTGTGTGTGTACTCACCTATTTGTGGTTACAGGGGTCGATTCATAGCTTCTGGCTCCGCCTATTCACCACTCATTGCTACTGGGTCCTCTCTCTCCCTGCTCCATGAGTTTTATCATATCTCGTCTTAAAACAATGTATGGTTCCTGCCTCCACTACGTCACTTGCTATATTATTACACTTCCTGACAACTTTACGATTGAAGAAATATTTCAAACCATCTCTTTGAATTTTCTGAGTCCTCAACTGCCATTTGTGATCACTTCTTTCTGTGTCCCATCTCTATAATATCTTGTCTCTGTCCACCTTGTCAATTCCTATCAATTCCTATGTATGTCGTTATCATGTCTCTTCTAGCCCTCCTGTCCTCCAGTGTCGTCGGGCAGATTACCCTTAACCTTTCTTCGTAGGGCATTTCCCTTAGCTCTGGAACTAGTCTTGTTGCAAACCTTTGCACTTTCTGTAATTTCTTGTGGGTTCCAAACTGGTGCTGCATACTCCAGTATGGGCCTGACGTACACGGTGTACAGAGTCTTGAACGATTCCTTATTGAGGAATTGGAATATTATTATCAGGTTTGCCAGGCGCCCATATGCTGCAGCAGTTATCTGCTGCAGTCTTTGGCCACTTACCCTATACTCGGTATGCGGTCTTCTTTGCCCTTCCCCGATCTTCATGACTTTGCATTTAGTGAGGATAAATTCGAGGAGCTAGTTGCTGGACCACGTGACCAGCTTGTCCAGGTCTCTTTGTAGTTCTGACTGATCCTCATATGATTTAATTCTCCTCATTAACTTCACATCATCTGCAAACAGGGACACTTCTGAGTCTATCCCTTCCATCCTGTCATTCACATATACCAAAAATAACACTGATCCTAGGACTGACCCCAGTGGGACCCCGCTTGTCACAAGCGCCCACTGTGATACATCATCACGCACCATGACTCGTTGTTGCCTCCCTGTCAGTTATTCTCTGATCCATTGCAGTGCCCTTCCTGTTATACGTTACTGATCCTCTAGTGTGTACTCACCTAGTTGTACTCACCTAGTTGTGGTTGCAGGGGTCGAGTCATAGCTCCTGGCCCCGCCTCTTCACTGGCTGCTACTGGGTCACTCTCCCTGCGCCATGAGTTTTATCATACCTCATCGTAAAGCAATGAATAGATCCTGCCTCCACTACATCGCTTCCCAAACTATTCCACATCCTGACCACTCTGTGACAGAAGAAACACTTCCTAACATTCCTGTGATTCATCTGAGTCTTCAACTTCCAACTGTGTCCCCTTGTTGCTGTGTCCCATCTCTGGAACATTCTGTCTCTGACAACCTTGTCAATTCCGCTAAGTATTTTATGTCGTTATCATGTCCCCCATATCTTTCCTGTCCTCCAGTGTCGTCAGGTCGATTTCCCTTAACCTCTCCTCGTAGGACATACCCCTTAGCTCCGGGACTAGTCTTGTTGCAAATCTTTGCACTTTCTCTAGCTTTCTTACAGGCTTGGCTAGGTGTGGGTTCCAAACTGGTGCTGCATACTCCAATATGGGCCTAACGTACACAGTGTACAGGGTCCTGAACGATTCCTTATTAAGATGTCAGAATGCTGTTCTTAGGATTGCTAGACGCCCGTATGCTGCAGCAGTTATTTGGTTGATGCGCGCCTCAGGATATGTGCCTGGTGTTATACTCACCCAAAGATCTTTTTCCTTGAGTGAGGTTTGTAGTCTCTGGTCCCCCCTAGACTGTACTCCGTCTGCGGTCTTCTTTGCCTTTCCCCAATCTTCATGACTTTGCAATTAGTGGGGTTGAACTCCAGGAGCCAATTGCTGAACCAGGCTTTCAGCCTGTCCAGATTCCTTTGAAGTTCTGCCTGGTCCTCGTCCGATTGAATTCTTCTCATCAACTTCACATCATCTGCAAACAGGGACATTTCCTAGTCTATTCCTTCCGTCATATCGTTCACATATACCAGATACAGCACCTGTTCTAGGACTGACCCCTGTGGAACCCCACTCGTCACAGACGCCCACTCTGACACTTCGTCACGTACCATGACTCGCTACTATCTTCCTGACAGGTATTCTCTGATCCATTGCAGTGCCTTCCCTGTTATCCCTGCCTGGTCCTCCAGCTTTTGCACTAATCTCTTGTGTGGAACTGTGTGAAATGCCTTCTTACAGTTAAAGAAAATGCAATCTACCCACCCCTCTCTCTCTTGTCTTACTGCTGTCTCCCTGTCATAGAACTCCAGTAGGTTTGTGACACAGGATTTCCCGTCCCTGAAACCATGCTGGCTGTAGTTGATAAGTTCATTCCTTTCTAGGTGTTCCACCACTCTTCTACTGATAATATTCTCCATGACTTTACATTTTATTCATTTCAGTGACACTGGTCTGTAGTTTAGTGCTTCATGTCTGTCTCCTTTTTTTAAAAAATGAACTACATTTGCTGTCTTCCATACCTCACGTAATCGCCCTGTTTCGATAGATGTGTTGAATATTGCTGTTAGGGGTACACATAGCGCCTCTGCTCCCTCTCTCAGGACACATAGAGAGATGTTGTCCATCCCCATCGACTTTGAGGTATCAAGCTCACTCAGCAGCCTCTTCACTTCTTCCTCGGTTGCATGTATTGTGTCCAACACTTGGTGCTGTACCCCACCTCTCCGTTTTTCTGGAGTCCCTTCTGTCTCCTCTGTGAACACTTCTTTGAATCTCATGTTGAGTTCCTCACACACTTCGCAGTCGTTTCTTGTGACCTCTCCTCCTTCCTTCCTTAACCTGATCACCTGGTCCTTGACTGTTGTTTTCCTCCTGATGTGACTGTACAACAGCTTTGGGTAAGATTTGGCTTTCGCTGCAATGTCATTTTCATATTATCGTTGGGCCTTCCTTCTTACTTTTGCATATTAATTTCTGGCTCTACGACTGCTCTTCTTATTCTCCTGGGACCTTTGCCTTCTATACTTCTTCCATTCCCTAGCACAGTTTGTTTTGGCCTCCCTGCACCTTTGGGTGAACCACGGGATCATCCTGGCTTTTTCATTATTCCTGTTACCCTTGGGTACAAACCTCTCCTCAGCTTCGTTGCCTATTGTTGTCACATATTCCATCATCTCGTTTACTGACTTCCCTGCCAGTTCTCTGTCCCACTGAACCCCGTTCAGAAAGTTCCTCATTCCCACGTAGTCCCCTTTCTTGTAGTTTGGCTTCATTCGTGCAGCCCTTCCTACTTCCCCCTCTACATGTAGCTCTACAGCGTATTCGAAGCTTAAAACCACATGATCACTGGCCCCAAGGGGTCTTTCATATGTGATGTCCTCAATATCTGCACTACTCAAGGTGAATATTAGGTCCTGTCTCGCTGGTTCATCCTCTCATCTCTCTCTGGTAGTGTTCCTTACGTGTTTGTACATGAAGTTTTCCAGTACCACCTCATCACCTTAGCCCTCCACGTTTCTTGGCTCCCATTTGGCTAGAATTTCTCCCAATCGATTGCCGCAGTTATCTGGTTGATGTGTGCCTCCGGAGACGTGCTTAGCGTTATACTCACCCCAAGGTCTTTCTTCTTTGCCGAGGTTTATAGCCTTTGTCCGCCTAGCCTGTACTCTGTCAGCGTTGTGTGTGTGTGTGTGTGTGTGTGTGTGTGTGTGTGTGTGTGTGTGTGTGTTTGATGGTGTCCCTCACTAGCTTATCACACACTCGTCAATCCTATCTCCACCTTATCAATGTTGTTTTTACTCTAATTCTGGTAATAGCTGGGTGGAGTGAGTGACTCTTAGCTTCCAGTGTCAGAGACAAGTAATATCTGACACAACATGCAACCACAGATTAGGTGAGTGGTACTTGCGGCTGGCAGTGGAGCGGTGGGCAAGATGCTGCTTCTGCCTCCTTCTTGTCGTACTGCATTGACCTCTAAGACTTTTTTCAAAATCCTTCACCCATGATAAATTATATCCATTTATACTCATACACCACACGTTCCTCAAGTGTTTTCACTTTTGCTATGACGTCACCACTTCCTGGAGGCCTACTGCCTGCCACCTTCCCTGGTTATATATACATATTTTTGGGGGGATTTTCTTCGTGTTCTTGTTAACTTTGTCACACTAGCTGTATGCTGCCCCACACTTTGCCCCTTAACCAACCTCTCTTAACTCTTGACCTTCTGACTTTCGTGTATGTGTGTATGTGTATCTAGTATATATATATATATATATATATATATATATATATATATATATATATATATATATATATATATATATATATATATATTATATATATATATATATATATATATATATATATATATATATATAATGATATATATGGCTTAAATAGCAACGTATTTATATATAGACAAGGAAAATTTGTGTATGCAATATTTCATAATCATCTGAACCTACGAAAAAATATATTCATTGTATTTGTTTATTATTAAATTAATGTTAACATATCTAAATATATTTAGTTTTGTTAGCTAAATTAAATTGCTTAGTTGTAATAAGGTTAGTAGGTTTTCAAAGTTTCTCTGTAAAATATATAAATTTATTAAATAAATATATATATATATTTTAAACTTAATTTATATTCATATTACTAATGAGATATATATATATATATATATATATATATATATATATATATGTCGTGCCGATTAGGTAAAACTTGCGATTTTGGCTTAAATAGCAACGCTCACCTTGCCATATAAGACAAGTGAAAATTTGTATATGCAATAATTTCGCCAAAATCATTCTGAACATAACGAAAAAATATATTTCATTGTATTTGTTTATTATTAAATTAATGTTAACGTATCTAAAATATATTTAGTTGGGTTAGGCTAAATTAAATTGCGCTTGTTGTAATAAGGTTAGGTAGGTTTTCAAAGTTTCTCTTGGTACAAAATTATAAATTCTTACATTAACATAAATGAAAAAATATGTCTTAAATGTATAAGATAAAATTTTAGAAAGG
Organism: Cherax destructor; assembly: GCA_009830355.1. Taxonomy (NCBI): domain Eukaryota; kingdom Metazoa; phylum Arthropoda; class Malacostraca; order Decapoda; family Parastacidae; genus Cherax; species Cherax destructor. The sequence continues at coordinate 48,132 of WNWK01010615.1, read as the reverse complement.
ACTTAATTTTAGATGAGTTCTTGCTAATTGACCAGTTTTACCTAATCGGCACGACATATATATAATATATATATATATATATATATATATATATATATATATATATATATATATATATATATATATATATATATATATATATATATATATATATATATATATATATATATATTTTATATATATATATATATATATATATATATATATATATATATATATATATATATATATATATATATATATATGCGAGTTTGTGTGTGTGTGAGTGCGAGGGTAGTTTATGTTTATTTAAAATAAAAAAGAAAATTAAAATTCTTTATTTCTCTGTTAATATTACAATGTGGGGTTTACATATTTTATGGTGTTATTACATATTATAAAATACTTATTACAAGAAGGCCACTAGTATGCCTAGGTATGCCTAGGCATTTCGGGCAGACTAATACTAGTTCTTACTCTATATTGACACAGGATATGGATTATCTAGATTTTCAAAATTGAGGTAGTACAAAATATTTAAGAACTTAACAATTAGTTTATCTATTAATGGAAATGGTCTCGTTTTGGCATGATACAGTTTCTATATTGGAGTGTCTTAGGCAAACGTATGACTAGCTTAAGAAGTATGAAGCAATAGCTGTATTCAGAATTTTATGTTTACAGTCATGTGTAAATTAAGGGGAGTCACAGATATCAATAAGTGTATTTTGCTTTGGATATGTGCAAGATAAAGTTCTTTTCATGTGGTCAGCTACTGGTGGGGTGTGTAAGGGAGATAAGACGCTTTTTAACAGTGCTTTTGAAAATGGAGGTTGTGTCTGCAGTTCTAGAGTTTTCAGGTAGTGAGTTCCAGATTTTAGGCCCTTTTATGTACAATGAATTTTTGTATAGATTTAGTCGGACACGGGGAATGTCAAAGAGATGTTTGTGTCTGGTATTATGTCTATGGGTTCTGTCACAATTATCAATAAAGTGTTTTAGTTCAGGATTAATATTGGAATTTATGGTTCTGTAGATGTAGATTGCAGAGTAGTAAGTGTGGATGTTCTGAACAGTGAGGTGTTGATTCGCCGGGAATTCTCCCGGACTGGATCTATTCCAGATGGTGACCCGACTCCGGCTCCCTGTCGTGGGAGTATCAGAGACCTATGTCTCCCATGGGAGAAAGTACAAGTACCCCCTCATCCTTGGGACCAACCGTCCCCAGGCCTAGCCACATTCCCCACCAGCACGTGGCTCGGAGGGAGAAGCTAGGCCTCTCTGGTCTGCCAACTTCCCTGAAGGGAAGGCAGGCTTACGAGCTGCAGATGGTAGCAAGCTCCAGCTTTGGCACCTACCCTGCCCTAATAGGGCTGGGCATGGTGGATCCCGGTATTAAGCAGTAGCAGCCCGAGCTAAGTTGAGCGGAAGTGTTCCTTGAATATGAACCCCTTTGTTTTATGCGACTTTGTACTCAGTATTACCTCTTTTGTATTTTTTTTTGTCTTTTTAAAGTAATTTTTCTTTCTTTGTAATTTGTGCTTAGGTGTAAGGCCTTATCTTCACCATTCACTGTGATGTGTGCAGCATTATTATTTCAGTGAGGGATCATATTAGGTGGCAGTAGTTTGTAATTTGTGTTAAGGTGCAAGACCTTGTCTATACCATCCATTATAAGTGTCATGTTATTAACACCCCTACAGGAAATCTCTGAATGTAATTTTAGTGAGGTGTAAATCGTATTAAGTAGTAAAGCCTGAATTAAGTTAACTGGAAGTGCTCATTTGGATTCCCTGACCAGCGCTCGTACTGGTCGGACGTTGTTGCTCTGCCTCCTGGTGGCGACTTATCAAACCTCCTTGGTTTTCACAAGATGGTGGACGGCTACAGATGTAGAGTGAATACGGTCTGTATTGACTTGTTGCAAGGAGCTGTATACCCCAGCAACGTGGAAGTTATCCTGCCCTTGCTTCTGAGAGACACTTTCAGAATCCCTAATGAAGATTTATTTGGGATTTCTTTGAATGGAGCTGCGAGGATATTTGTTAAATTCATGACCACCGGAGCTTATGAGACTGTTGTCAACAAATACCAGGAAAAGTGTATCAAGGTCAACGCAGGACTAGAGGTACGCCTTCATGATGTGTCAGCACCTTATTCATGGATAAGAATTCGTAATATACCATTTGAGGTGACTGAAGTGGATGTAAGGAGGGTCTTCAGCCAGTTTGGGACCATACATGTAGCCAATGAGGGTCGGTGGACCCAGGGTATATATGCAGGCATACCGGAAGAATTTTATTCTCTCAAGATGAACCTGAGATGACAAATACCGTCGTATGTTATCATGGAAGATTTCCGGACTCTGGTTTGTGACATACCCTGGGCAGCAGAGGACATGTCGCATCTGTGGGTCCACAGGGCATGTAGCAGCTACGTGAGGAGACTTGTCGAGAAGAGGCGACTGAATCAATGGTGGCTGTGGACATGGAGACACCTGTAGCAGAGGAGGTGCTTCATACAACCGAGGTGTCAGAGAAATGGAGTGACGTGGTTGAGGAGGCTGACTTGGGGGTCTTGAGTTTGACGAAGGCAACAAGGGATGTGGATGAGGATACATCCCAAGGTGTATTGTTGGAGTCTGCAGGGGAGATGGATTTTGTTGAGGATTTGCAGGTCCCCAGTCTGGGGGATTTGCAGAGGCTGTTGGATAGCCCTATGTCAGAGGGTCTGATGCAACTGGAGGTTGGCATGGGGCTTGAGGTAGGGGGTTTGGTGGGTGACAGTGTTGAGAGGTCCACTGTGTCCGATCACCCATCGACGGTTGTGGCAGAAGTTGAGGTGCATCATGCATCTGGGGATGGGGATATGGAGTTTACGGGTGCATCCCGTAAGAGGTCTAGTGGCACAGGGGGATGATGATTTCATCACTCCTGGCCAGCGGAGTTGCAAAAAGGTTTGGGCGGAGGTAGTGAAAGGTGCCAAGGAAGGGTTGAGGGGGACAGGTGGGGGGGGGAGGGAGAGTCGGGGAATAATAGTACAGCAACAACAGGAGTATCAAGTTCCGTGAGGCAGAAAGGGAAGCCCCCGCTACAGAATTCAGGTGTTTAAATATGAATGTGAATGGCCTCCGGGCGGAGGTCAAGAGGAGATGGGTAGAGGTGACATTGAGACGTATGAATGTTGATGTATGTATACTCCAGGAACATAATTTCCGGTGTGGTAGGGAGTTGGTACTGAATAGGTATAAGTTATATACTGGGAGTTCTGAGTATTTTAAGGGTGAGGTGACGGTAGGGGTACGTGAGACCAGCCCCTTTACTTTGAAGGCATGGGAAGAGGGGGAGGTTGGAAGGATAGTCAGGGTGGATGGGGAGTGGGGTGACATTCAGGTGTGCTTCATCGGGATGTATATGCAGGCGAGTAATAACCAGCGGGTGAAAGAGGATTTTGTTAGGAGGGATCTGGTTTATGTTTTGCTTGGTCTTCCCTTAACCATAATTGCGGTGACTGGAATTGTGTGATTAGGGGGAGGGACGTTGAGCCTCGGGGAGCAGGGTGTATGTTGGGGGTTTTGCGGGAAGTATTGGGGGTGGTAGGGGTGGAGGATGTGGTACGGGGTGGTGGATGGGAAGCGGAGCATACTTTTGTCAGAAACGGTTATGTGGCAAGGCTGGATCATGTATGTGTCATCGTCTATACAGGTCGGCAGTGTAACTTGCGTGGAAGTGGGATTCTCTGATCATAGGGGTGTTTTGGTAAATCTGGGATGGGTTGGAGTGGTCCGCATATTTCCTGGTTATTGGAAATTAAATACTAAGGGTTTGTTGCAGGGCTTAGATCATAGGGAGGTATTTGCGGATTGGTGGGAAAGGTTGTGGGGGGGGGGGGTAGTGGAATTGTTAATGTTGTGCAGTGGTGGACGGATAGAGCGAAGGTGGCTATTAAGGATTTTTACAGTAGGCTTGGTAGGGAAGAGGCGAGGTTAAAGTACAGTAAGCAGCGTTATTTGGAATATCAGTTACAGGAATGTTATAAAGTGGGAGGGAGGTATCACATGGGTGATATTGCCAACATACAGGGTCAATTGCGGGATTTACAAAATGAGATTTTTAATGCGATTAGGGTACGGGGGGGAGTGGAGGACGTCCTTTGGGGTGATAAGCCCTCAGCAATGGTTTTGCAAAGATTTCAAAGGAGGAGAAAAGGGATGACGATCATGGCATTGACTGTGGATGAGGGTTTGGAGGGGTATAGGCGTGGTCAGGTAATACGAATGGCAGAAGCTATGAGTTGTTATGCAGATAAATGGTTTAAACGAAAATTGCAGGAGGGGGAATGTGATGGGGGAGCACGAACAATTGTGTTGGAGGGCATAGGAGCAGGGTTAGGGAATGAGCAAAGAGAATGTATGGAGGCGAGCATTACTGAAGAAGTTTGGCAGGCGGTGCAGAGACAACATTTGGGAAAGGCACCAGGGATTGACGGAATCTCAGGAGATTTTTATGTGACTCATTGGGAAGTGTTGCGAAGGGTTTTGGTAGCTGTATTCATTGGTATGAAAACGTCAGGTTGTATGAGCGAGGATCAGCGTACTGGGGTTGTGGTCTTAGTTCCAAAGGATAGTCATACTTTGAAGGATTATAGGGCAATCACATTGCTCTGTTCGGATTATAAATTTTTTGCGCGCATCTTAGGAAATGGTATGAAGAAATTGTTGGATGACATCTTAGATAAGGGGCAATATGGGGTTCCAGGGTGTAGTTTTAGTAGAGGACATTGTAGAATCAAAGGTTTTGTGGAAGGTAGGCAGGGGAAAGGTGTCGTAGGCCTGGATTGGGAAACTGAATATAACAGCGTAGACAGGGCAATGTTACGGGAGATCTTGATAAGACGGGTTTGGTGAGGAAATCGTGGAGTGGGTGGGTATGCTGTATTCTCGGGTTTCAGTTAGGGTGCAGGTGAATGGGAAGGTGGGGTCTGAGGTAGGCATGGAGAGGGGGCTGCATCTTTGCATGTTTGCAAAATCCGTTCTATGGGATGGTGAGGGAGGGTGTTAGGGAGATGGGTGAGTTAGGGGACGGTGCTCCGGGGATTGTCGGTTATGTGGATGACACCACAAGTTTAGTGGGGAGCTCGGAAGGGTTGGGGAATGTAAATCGTATAATTGAGATATTTCGAGCTGCGACAGGTATGAAAGTTAATAGAGTGAAATCGAAGTTGTTGGAGGTGGGTGCATGGATAGGGGGGACGTTGGGCCAGACTTATGGATGGATAATGGTTGATAATGTAAAAATTTGTGGTGTGTTCTTCTGTGTGGAACTGAGGCGGGCAAGATAAATTAATTCTTTATTGGTGGTGGAGGCGGCATTGAACAGGATGATGGGATGGAGGGCGGGGGAAGTCACCCTTTTGCAAAGGGTCACAGTTGTTAACACTTTGGTGTATAGTAAATTATGGTTTGTGGCTGCGGTATATCCGCTGATTGAGGGTGTTATACAGAGGTTGAGGCAGAGGGCCATGAATTTTGTATGGGGTTACGGGAGACACTGGTTAAAGGAGGAGGTTGTAACAACAAGGGTCATTCACTGGGGGTATGGGATTAATTCCTTTGAAAAGGAGGTTAATGGGGCTATATGTGAGGCAGGAATTTTTAGCTAGGGGAGGGCCCCGTGGGAGGAGGGTGACTGAGGTAATGAGGGAGGTGCAGAGGTGGTGGCAGGGTAGGGACATCATGGTTTGCGAGACGCTTTTGCGGCACCTTCTTGTTGTAGTGGATCCGGGGAAAGTATGGGTGAGTAGGTTAGATAGGGTAGGAAGCTGTAATAAGGCACTGCAAGGTGAGGAGACATACCCTTTGTATGATTGGAGAAGTATTTGGTACTGGCTAAAGAAGTTGAAATTGCCTTCCAGGATAAGGGAAACGGGTTATCGGTTTTTACATGGCATACTTGCGTCGAGGGCACAACTTTTTGTGATGGGGTTGGTAGGGACTGGTAGTTGTAATAGTTGAGGTATGCTAGAGACGGTCTATCATTCGGTCTATTTTTGTGAGGAGTTGGCAAGGAGGGGTTTGTCAAGTTTGAGGATTCTTAGTTTGGACGTTGGGGGATGTGCAAAGGATGTACGTAGGGCCGTCATGTACTTGGCATTTGATTATAGTTCTGTGTCATGGAGCATGAGGGAGGTCAGGGGAGAAGTACATGTTCGGGCATTAGCAGCTAGGTTCTATAGGACAGTATGCAGGAATCGAGTTTTGTATGGTCGGGCATGGGAACAGGCTTTGCCAGAGGGGTATCGGCAATTAACGATGGGTATCTTATTGCAGGGTGCTGAATAGGGGACGGGGTGGCATGGAAGGTGTATACTTCATTAGGTATGTATGTGAGTTGCATGAGGGGGGGTTAGGAGCAAGGGGCAGGTGGGGTTGGGGTTGGGGTTTTCCTCTCTTTAGTGAGATATGATAGTGTGACTGTTCGACTCACGACGCAGATGAGGGCGGCGGGTTTTATTTTATTTTTTTCCGGGGTTTTGAGTTAGGGGTAGGTGGCGGGGGCTTGTCTCACTGTGTGTTCGGGACAGGACAGGATCTATTAGAACAGTGGTAGTAGATAGATGGAGTATCGAAATTATAATGCCATTTGTCTTGTCTGAAAAGAAAAAAAAAAATATTTTGTGTTGGCCTCGGAGGGTGTTTCAAAATTCATGTACATGGTTATTGGTTATAGGGTTCTTTATACAAGTAAAATTTTGTTTTTTTGTTTTTTCCGATAAGGAATAAATGTCATGTAATACGTATGTCATATCTTATCATCAAGGTTTTTTGTATGATTAGGTTATGAATGTTTTAAAAGGTTTGGATCATGAGGCATGAAGATGTATTATACTTAATTGTAATGTAAATTCTTGGGAGTTTCGTCATCCCATTTCATTATTGTGTTGTGGTTGTGAGTAATGCATCAGAGGGTTTCCAGGGTATGTGATGTATAGAGTGTTCAGTCATTACTCTGTGTGGTGGATATTTTTATATATTGACGTTGTGGACACTCATATGAACTTTTATTTGATCAGTGTAATAATGTAATGATAGGCGGATAAATACAATATCTATGCAAGTTAATTTTTTGGTGAGACTTAGGTCTCGTAATCAAAGAGTTTGATAATATATATAATTTTCTATGGAGGTTCTTGGGGACACATTCAATATGTTGGGTTTCATTATATATTATTGTTTGTAGGAATAGCATTATGGGGTAAACGTGATTGTTTTTTATGTATGGTTATATAGATTAAGGTCAAATGTTGTTAGTTGCCTGTCCTAACGTGGGGTTGTTTTAGGCGTATAGTCTTTTACACACGTTTTAGGGCTGTGTAATATATTTTCAATTAAATGTGACTTCATAAAAAATAAGGGTAGTGTTAGGTCTATGGGATTTTGATTACAATTGTGTGTTTTGGGGATCAGTGTTTCCTCATGTAGGCCGTATTTTATTTTGGTAATTGTATTATTTGGTTAGGTTCCTATTATAAAGACATGTATGTTGTGAATACATGCTTCATATTGATGAAGGTTTTGTTTTTATGTTTATGAGGTTTTTTTTTACTTTGGAATTGAGTTCTTTGTAAGGATACTTTGTACTGCAATGTATATATGCCGTATTTTTTAAATAAAATATAAAAAAAACAAAAACAATTTTTTTTATTTGACTCAATAGTAGCAGTGGGCTAGTGAGTTAATGTATATTGGAGTGTGGTGAGGTTTTTTAATACGTTATAAGTTGTATATTATTTACTTTAATATGTAGACATATTTTTGTATAAGTGAATTTTTGTCCTTCCTTCCTATATTAATATTGTTTAACATATAATTGTATGCTGGCCCTAGAGTTGCTGTGTTTTCAGTGTAATTTAAATGTCCCGAGACAGTAGACTGAGCAGCCATTTAGGAGCCACGACCTTTGTATTTAAGTTACGATGTCGAAGTCGTAACAGTGTGTACTCACCTAGTTGAGGTTACAGGGGTCGAGTCACAGCTCCTGGCCCTGCCTCTTCACTGGTCGCAACCAGGTAACTCTTCCTGCTCCATGAACTCCATGTGTGTGTGTGGATGAGGGAGGGAGAGGGAGAAGCGGGAGACAGTGGCAAAATGGGAGTAAGGATATGGGGAGAGAGAGAGGAAGGGAGACGCAAAGGGGGAGAGAGAATGGGAGAGGGGGAGAAAAAAGAGGAGGATGAGAGAGAGAGAGAGAGACAGGGGGATCAGGGAAGGGAGATAGAGTGTGTGTGTGGGTTTGTGTGGTCTATGTGTGGAACTATATGAGTGTGGGTTTATTAAGTGTGTGAAAAGTAGTAGGTGGGATTGTGTGTTATGGTGTATGAGTGTGTATGTGGAGTTTGTGTGTGACACACACGCTCACACACGTGTGAGTGTGTGTATGTGTGTGTACTCACCAAGTTGTGCTCACCTAGTTGTGGTTGAAGGGGTCGAGTCATAGCTCCTGGCCCCGCCTCTTCACTGGCCGCTAATGGGTCACTCCCTGCGCCATGAGCTTTATCATACCTCTTCTTAAAGCTATGAATGGATCCTGCCTCCACTACATCGCTTCCCAAACTATTCCACTTCCTGACCACTCTGTGACTGAAGAAATACTTTCTAACATCTCTGTGATTCATCTGAGTCTTCAACTTCCAACTGTGTCCCCTTGTTGTTGTGTCCCATCTCTGGAACATTCTATGTCCACGTGTGTACTCACCTATTTGTACTCACCTATTTGTGGTTGCAGGGGTCGAGTCATAGCTCCTGGCCCCGCCTCTTCACTGATTGCTACTAGGTCCTCTCTCTCCCTGCTCCATGAGCTTTATCAAACCTAGTCTTAAAACTATGTATGGTTCCTGCCTCCACTATGTCGCTTTCTAAGCTATTCCACTTCCTGACAACTCTATGAATGAAGAAATACTTCCTAACATCCCTTTGACTAATAGGAGTCTTCAACTTCCAATTGTGACCCCTTGTTTCTGTGTCCCCTCTCTGGAACATCTTGTCTCTGTCCACCTTATCTATTCCTCGCAGTATTTTATATGTCGTTATCATGTCTCCCCTAACCCTCCTATCCTCTAGTGTCGTCAGGCCGATTTCCCTTAACCTTTCTTCGTAGGACAATCCCCTTAGCTCTAGGACTAGTCTTGTTGCAAACCTTTGCACTTTCTCTAATTTCTTGACGTGCTTGACCAGGTGTGGGTTCCAAACTGGTGCTGCATACTCCAGTATGGGCCTGACGTATATGGTGTACAGAGTCTTGAATGATTCCTTAGTGAGGTATTGGAACGCTATTCTTAGGTTTGCCAGCCGCCCGTATGCTGCAGCAGTTATCTGATTGATGTGTGCCTCAGGAGATGTGCTCGGTATTATACTCACCCCAAGATCTTTTTCTTTGAGTGAGGTTTGCAGTCTTTGGCCACCTAGACTATACTCTGTCTGCGGTCTTCTTTGCCCTTCCCCGATATTCATGACTTTACATTTGGCAGGGTTAAATTCAAGGAGCCAGTTACTGGACCAGGCTTGCAGCCTGTCCAGGTCTCTTTGTAGTCCTGCCTGATCCTCGACTGATTTGATTCTTCTCATTAACTTCACATCATCTGCAAACAGGGACACTTCTGAGTCTATCCCTTCCGTTATGTCATTCACATATACCAAAAACAGTACAGGTCCTAGGACTGACCCTTGTGGAACTCCACTCGTCACAGGTGCCCACTCTGACATCTCGTCACGTACCATGACTCGTTGTTGCCTCCTGTCAGATATTCTCTGATCCATTGCAGTGCTTTTCCTGTTACGTGTGCCTGATCCTCTAGCTTTTGCATTAATCTCTTGTGAGGAACTGTGTCGAACGCCTTCTTGCAGTCCAAAAAAATGCAGTCTATCCACCCCTCTATCTCGTATCTTACTTCTGTTATCTTGTCATAAAACTCCAGTAGGTTTGTGACACAGGATTTTCCTTCCCTGAAACCATGCTGGTTGTCGTTTATAAGCTTGTTTCTTTCTAGGTGCTCCACCACTCTCCTCCTGATGATCTTCTCCATGACTTTGCATACTATACACGTCAGTGACACAGGTCTGTAGTTTAATGCCTCGTGTCTGTCTCCTTTCTTAAAAATTAGGACTACATTTGCCATCTTCCACGCCTCAGGTAGTTGCCCAGTTTCAATGGATGTGTTGAAGATTTGTGTTAGTGGCACACACAACATCTCTGCTCCCTCTCTAAGGACCCACGGAGAAATGTTGTCCGGTCCCACCGCTTTTGAGGTATCAAGTTCACATAGCAGCTTCTTCACCTCCTCCTCGGTTGTGTGTATTTCATCCAGCACTTGTTGGTATACCTCCCTATTCTGAATTCCTGGAGTCCTTCCTGTCTCCTCTGTAAATACTTCTTTAAATCTCATATTGAGCTCCTCACATACCTCTTGGTCGTTTCTTGTGAACTCCCCACCTTCCTGTCTCAGCCTGATTACCTAGACCTTGACTGTTGTTTTCCTCCTGATGTGGCTATACAACAGCTTCGGGTCAGACTTGACTTTTGATGCTATATCATTTTCATATTGTCGCTGAGCCTCCCTTCTTACCTGTGCATATTCGTTTCTGGCTCTTCGGCTAATCTCTTTATTTTCCTGGGTCCTTTGTCTTCTGTGTGTGCGTGTGTGTGTGTGTGTGTGTGGTGTGTGTGTGTGTGTGTGTGTGTGTGTGTATGTGCGTGTGTGTGTGTGTGTGTGTGTAGTGCAAGAAAGCGTGTGTTGCAACTATTATCCTCAATCACTTCCATTATGGGAGGTAATGGCATCTGAGGGAAAATTCTGTGTGTTTCTAATGGAGCAACGAGGAAATTCGAGCCTGTTAATGACGTTCCTAAAACAAGATTGTGCCAACTAATGTGATTTTTATGTATTATAAAATTTGAGTGTGGTAGTTGAGACGCTAACTGATATGTTGTAGATGTTAATTGTATCCACATAAGAACCCATTGTTATTGATAACCAAAACGCTTTCTGAAGTAACAATAAGCGTTCTGTATATATGATGTGGCAGCTAATAATGACTTTAAAAACCGTAGATATACAATATATTTAAGCTAATGTCTGCATAAATATTCTCCCAGTTGTAGTAATGTGGAAAAGTAAATTGCAGCAATTGTAAGCTATTAAACATTAGTTTTACAGTCATTATAAAAATAGAGATGATAACGTATTATACTCTATGTGTCTTTAGTTTTATGCTCGTTCTGAGAAATGTTCCCATAATTCCGGGTTCCTCCCTTTTCTTCCGTGGACAAAAGAACCATAGTAGCTGTATCTCAAAACGTCAATTAGCAGATCATATGTAGCTTAACTCCCTCAAGATGCCTAGGAACTGTAAATGAAAAAGATCAAGAAGTCCAAGAGTTGGAGATCAAGGTCCTCGAAAATCACAAGTACTGTGGTTTAGATCCTTGCTCTCAAGAGGCAAAGTAGTTACAAACACTGTTGTGCTGGTTATTGCTTTCATAACCTCCATAGATGGAAATTAACCCTGTCCAACATAGTGGGCTAGGAGGCCTGAGATGCATAGTTCAGTCTAGTCATCTAGTCAGTCGGCGAGAGTGGTTAATGGGAGAGTTAGTGGGAGAGTGGTTAATGTTGAGAGAATACTAGTTCTGATTGTGAGTTAGTATTGCTTCAGCATAACAGAAACCATTAAAATGAACTTACACCTTTACCGGGCAGGACAATGTTAATGTTGTCCTGAACACGTGTTTTTTGTGCGTGTCATCCTACTCCCCCAGCGCATCTAGGTTCCCGTTCTCTATTTCTGACCAGTCACAAGCCTGCTGTGAGTCGCTCCAGCTAAGTGAGGACGGCGTCTGCTCGCTTCCCATTGGTTGAAAGACCAAAATGTAAACACTTGCAGCTTGGCGTCGCCCAGAGCCAGATTTTTCCTCTACAAACACTCATATACACTGTGATTATACTCTCTACAATGTCGGTAAGTACTGATTGTTGTGTCCAGTGTGTAAATAAATAGTTTAGGCATATTTGGAGATATATGTTAAGATAAGTGTTTGTGAAGCATAATATGAGTGCACCATGCAATTGAAAAAAATGCAACGAAAAAGGAACATAATAACATGGTCCTGCCGATAAGTCCCAATTTGAAATTTCACTAAATAAATATTTATATAAAAAAATCTAATGCATATATGAGTTTTATCCCCTTGCAATGTGTCCATGTTGCTCTTTGGTTCATGTTTATAATTTTTTTATACTTACAAAATGTTTGGAAACAAGTTCCATTTATGTTTTTGATATTGTCTATTTGTATAATAAAATTCAGATTTTGACACCCTTTAACGGGCGGGACCATATATAAGGGGTCTTCGAATATTGGCAATTGAGCTTAATTTTTTTTTCAGAATTCCATATATATGGCCTCATTTCCCTTACACTGAGATACTCTATCCACTCATAGGAAATATATTTCGAAATTCGCATTTTTCCTAGGAGTGCCCGGTAAAGGGTTAACAAAACTCACACCTTTCATTTACTTTTGCCAGATAATCTGTTGGAGAGTACCAATTTAACAATGTAAACAAAAGTACTAAAATTCAACTGTATTTGTAGTAGATAATTTAAGGTTGGAGGGGGAAGGTTTTGTGTGTGAAGGGCTTGGACATCCAGCAAGCATGCGTGAGAGCGTAAGATAGAAGCAAATGGAGACAAATGGTTTTTAGGACTTGGGCGGAGTGAGAGCAAGGTAACATTTATGAAGGTATTCAGGGAAACCGACAGGCCGGACTTGTCCTGGAGATGGGAAGTACAATGTCTGCATGTCATGTGGGGGGGGGGGGGTAACGGAATAACTGATAATATGAGAATAAGAGAGTAAAGGGAGGGAGGGAGTAGGCAGGAGAGGTAGTGGAGTGACGAGCAGAGGTAATGTCAGGTCACTGGTGACTACACCATCACCTCTCATTATCTCTACCACACTACTCACCCTCTCAGTATTTGAAATAAAATAATAAAATAAAGTATAAAGAATAATACGGGGGCATTGCAGTGCCTTTCCTGTTATTCCTGCCTGCTTTTCTAGCTTCTTCACTAATCTCTTGGGTGGAAGTGTGCCGAAAGTCTTCATGCAGTCCAAGAAAATGCGCTCTCTCTCTCTCTCTATATATATATATATATATATTACTATTCCACTCAAACACAGTGTATTATTAAGTCCTTATACAATAATATATCTGGGAACAGCAGAACACTATTGGGTTTAGATAAATAAGGATTGCACATGAACAGTGAGACAAGGGTTACAATTAAACACGATACAGAATATAACTTACAATATAGCTCAGAGGACAGTTCATCACAGGAACTAAGTCACACTCTAGCCACAGGTTCCAAGACCTACACAGCATGAGCACGGCTCGAAATATTCCACTTTATTGTTTTTTGAGTTATCTGCAAAGAAATAATTTAATATATGACTGAAATATATATTGTTACTGATTTTTAAGCATAGTTTTTCGAGAGTTGGCAGAAGGATACACATACAAACATTCCAACATGAAGAAGTAAAAGAAATAGAATAAATAAGAAGGATAAATAACCACCTATAAAAAAAAAAATTAAATAATTGTTGAAACAGCATTTTAATTTTTCGTTATTTTTTTTTAGGAAAGTTTATATCTCTTAACTGTTAAGAAGCCTAGACCGATCCTCAGTTATTACAACTTTGTTTTTACATATGCTATTGCTAGAGCTACCGCACTCTGATTTACAATAATACTTAACTTTCACTGAAAATTTAACTATTAAACAAAATCGGAAGTTTTCTTATAATAATGAAAAGCGGGATATATATATAAAAAACAAGAAGGTGAAAAATCAAATATTAGCAAAGTTACATAAAATCTTACCTCTTTATATAGGTCGGTCTGGGAGATAAATTAATCAAAGTGCAGCTAATAATGTAATATTCATCTTATTCTCGTCCACAACTTCTTCATGCACTTTAGAGTCTTGTTTTATGACCACTGTAGTCCAGTTATTATCTTTAAGTTTCTCAGACACATCTACATGAATGGATTGTTAATAAGTTTCCTACTCACTTTCCTTGGAGGATTTCACGATTAAAAAGTCTCAGTTAAGTTACCGGTACATTAAGAATGAGAATGAACTAGATCTCAGTGTGAGGAAGGTGCGTGAGGAAGGTGCGTGAGGAAGGTGCGTGAGAAAGGTGCGTGAGGAAGGTGCGTGAGGAAGGTGCGTGAAGAAGGTGCGTGAGGAACTGTGTACATCGAAATTGTGTAAAGTAGCTGGGATAGTTGGGACAAAGACAGAAATGTTAAAACCAGGTAGAGATATAATTTTATAGAGGTTGTTGAATTTCTTCAATATACATGCCAGGGGAAAAGGCAGCTAGGGATTGGAAATAAGGAAAAAGGGCGTAAGAAATATATTGGAATAAGTGTGTTGAGTATATCGGGTAAAGTGTTTGGTAGAGTTGCTATTTAATTATGGGTAAGATAGAAAGTTGTATTGATGAGTAACAAGGAGGTTAAAGAAGGGAAGGGGATGTATACACAAGTGAAGAAGCTTGTAGCAGAGCGGGACAACCAGTGATAACCTTGAATCTGCCAAGCACAGTGTCTAATGAGAACATTCTATGTAATAAGTAGCTAAATAAGTAAAAATAAATAATTCTCTAAAACATGATATTTACGTTTTAGCTGCTACAAAAATAACTTTTGTAATTTAATATTAATTAAAAGATGTACATATATAAATGAGCAAAATAACTAAATTATTTTTTTTACTGCGGTTATTTTTGCATTTTGTGATATCACCTTTTTACTGTGATTTTATTGCATATATAAATGTGTGTCTATTTTATCTGAAGACAAACGGTCATACCTGATGGAACAATTGTGTGGAATAACAACTCCTTTACTTTCTATAAATTATATATCACTTAAAGTTCGACCCAGGTATCACCAAAGTGTCCAACACTTTCGATAATAGGTAATTAAAAGTGTCTACACCACACTAAATAGAGTACCCCAGGTAATATTTCAGCAGAATGAATATATATACACTGTGACGTACCCAAGTAACGCATTTCCAGATGAGCTAGTGCAGATAGGTCGTGTCTTGTGGGTCCATGACAGTGCTGATGGCTGAGCAAGTAGTCTACAGTCACTAGTGCTTGATTGACTGGACACAATATAAAATAAATGATTACATTATGTAACAAAATGTCACTTTTGTCGTGTTCCTGAGAAATAAGCATCATTTCCCAATTATTTATAACTAAACAAAATTTTAAAAAATAATTTTGATCCCAGAACTTTGCTATTGTGGTCAGGACACTTGTGGAACACTGTCAAGAAAGACTGATGTAAAACTATTATGTTCTAGGGGTTTTCTTGGCAAATATAAAAACAGGGACTCACAAAGCAGCATTCAGTTCAGCTCTGGCTGCCTGAGAAGACACATCAGAAGAAGTGAAATGGCATCAAGATGCTGCAATCATTCTCCAGATGTATTCTGCTACATATGTGGTCAGTTCATTAAGACAAGAGCAAAGTTCTCTGTAACAACATCTAAAAAAATGTGTGAAGCTTACAAAGCTTATTTTGGCATGCCAGTTGTGGACCAAGACAAGACCTGGGCACCTCATGTTGCTTTTGACCTTACAGTGTCCTACGACAGCTCCGAGGCAATAAGTTCGAGGTGAGGGACATCGCTACCGTAAATATCAAAGAAGCTCACCTTGACCACATGAAGTATGTTGACCATGTGCAAGCCGAAGCAGAGCTGGAGTCGCATGTGTTGCAAAGCCACAATCAGACTCACACTAGTGACAACCCGTCTACTTCTTCACCCGTTACCACTACGACAGATGACAGTCCTGTAAGGCTCCATACTTATGACCTGAGACCCAGGACAGCAGTATATTTCTGTGACATTGACGTACCTACTGACTTGTCCGACTCCTACGCTAGCTATGCTAATTGTTTGCTTGCAGAAATGGGTATTAATGCGCACACATTGTATAGTTAGTTAATAACGGAGTCAGGGTGGACAACATCATGTAAATATGTAAAATTATTTTAGAAGGGTACCCGTAGTATAACGAATTCCATGGAAATAATGTTATTGTAAGTGCACCCAGTGTGTCTCGTAAAACCTGTATGAAGGCCAGGGCAGTGCCGCCCTTGTGTCAAATGACACACCTTAGGAAATGCTACTGTCAGTCATTGTTTGCAAATGTGAGGATGGTACAGCATTCCATAATGTGCAGTCAGGTCTGATGCCCTAGCCCTGTGGACAACTTGTACATAGAAGAGAGACTGGTTCCAGTGCTGACATCGCCTTGCTCTGTCCTCAGTTCAGCTGTACAAGCATGCCAATTTTTTCTTCCCTCAGGATGGGAGAGTTTTTTAGGCCTGCTATATATATTGTAAATGTCCATTTGAATTTTGAGTGAGCGAAAGCCAGAGTCCCTTAGGTTAACTATTGCATGTAATTATCTTTCACACCTTCGTGCCCAACAGTATTGTCGTGTCGTGACGACACGAGGTAGGTGGCCGAGGGAATGTAGACAGGGTATGCTGTCTGTTAGCTTCATAAATCGCAGCACTATGGTGCTGCCCTCTCTAGGCCTGCCGAGGTCAGTGGGACACTATGCCCACCCAGTCTCACTTTCACGGCTTCATCCTAAGACCAACATCCCACCCCACTGCGGTCTGGCTTCCGGTTCCCTCACACTCTGCTCGTTGTGTACTCACTCCTTCGTCTAATAAAACCAATCTAGTCTACGGCCGTATCTCTGCAACCTACACTATCCCTTCGGCACTAAACCGCTGTTCAAGAGAATGACAGCATCTACATATAGCTTTTCTGTTGACATTTGCGATTGTTTATGCCAACGTTGCATAGACAATCGAATCTCTATGAAGACAAAAGGGAAGGATAAAGGTCGGAGTCATAAGAATAACAAAAGCCTAGGAAAATAAACACTTCAACGTATAAAATACATCATCTCAAGTAGGCACCTACCGAAAATGTACCTTGATACTAGTAAGTTCTGTGAGAGAAATAGGGACAAAGGTAGTAGTAATAGCCTGCCATGCCAAGAAACCTTTGAACTCCCTATCCTAAAAACAGAAAAGTTAGATATATATACAACCATAACTTCCATGGGAATAACTTCGCCTTAACCAAAACAAAAACCAAGATACTTAATCTTGGCCTGTCCAGTGACACTAAACCAAGTTAACTGTGACGTTGTAGAGTGCAGTCTCAGACAGTGCCCTGAGGAGTGGCACATGCTGTTCCACTTATCACTTTAGTCCACGAAGTCGTCCTGATAGGCTTCATCACTTTAAAAGTTGTATGTGAACGACATGACCGCACTGTGCATTCCAAATGGAGTGATGAGATACTTAAACAGTCCATGTTGATCAGTAAAAGAAGAGATATCCCGAGGGCACTCAGTAAACTGGACCTGATAATGACCACGTAGAAGATCTCAATCAGCTGATGTACAAAGCTTCTAATACACGATCAATGAGGCCATCAGTGCATGAGGGGAAGTGTATCCATCTGGTGAAGTAACTACATGCATCTTTTGATAATCAGTACATATCCTAACATGCATGGAGAAGCCCAAGAATACACACAAAAAAAGTATTTTTTTTTTCTTGAGTACATTATTAGGAAACTTCGAAGGGGTACTTTTAAAAGCTTACCTTAATATTTTTACTACTTTCGTTTTTTTTCCACTTTTAAAAGGTTATCTAATTGTTTTACTTAATTTTTTCCCCTCAATCTCTTCACATTTCTTTTGCTCAGAACTCGTGAACGCCTCATCCAATCTTCTTCAAATTTTCGACACTTGTATTCGGTAACGAGGACTAAATTTTTGGAACAATTAACATGTTAATGAGTCCTATGACTAAAGTTGTTGAATCCATTTCCTGCATCCTTTAATGTCTCAAATAAATTCATAAACCGTCAGTGGCATATCTTCAAACGTTCAAAAAAGAGAAGCCAACAATTTCGACCATGGCAACGAGCAAAATGAAGATGTGTGGGTGCTGATTAGATCACACTATGTGTAAAATCATATAAATCATGAAAAAAAAATTACCTCTTCTGAAAAAACCATACCCGTGGTATGGTTTGTTTGCAATCGTGTCATTACGATTTCGTGAGTTACCTCTTCTGATTTGCTTCAATTTATGGCTAATGAATCTTAAGGCCAGAATGGTTTGTTTTCGCGCAGGCAGATTTGTTTATATAGCAAAATAGTACCAAAAGGTGGGAATCGTTGGAATCTGGGTGGCATAAGTCTTAATTCAATAAATAAATAATGCATCTTCTAATTGTCTTCTAAATATTATTGACGATGGGTTCTGTAAGGAAGATGTTACCTGATAGGTTCAGTCCGAGAAGGTGAAAATTTGAAATTTATTGAAATAGTTAAAAAAATCGAATCGTTGGAATCAGATAATTTACTGGAGAATGTTCTTGATGATCGTCTTCAAAGTTTTACCGTTGCTTGGCTTTAATAAAACACAGCTTGTCACTCACTTTGAGCTGAGCAAATTTAATTTTTTCAGCTTTATAAAGCAATGTGTTTCCCTTCTAATAACTAGAGAATGCCTCTTCTCATCAGTTTCTAATCCTAAAAGCTGGAATTTCGTTTTGTATTAATTTTGAGTTGTGTGGATACCACTTTTATAATTTTTCTGCCAGTTTTATGAAGCTGATTTTATAAATCAAAATGAAATATTTTTATTTTCCAGAAATGTAGAGAATTTAAAAAAGAAGAAGTCAAATTTGGTGCTTTTAAGTTATTCTAGTGGAAGCTTTTCTATTTTTCAGCACATTATCAGTAACATTTTGGTTTGCTTTCTCACAAATTTTCAGTATTACTCGACAATGCCTTATTTGATAGGCTTCAAATTTTCGACGCTTGTATAATGGTTCTTGGACAAGATTCATGTCACTATTTGCATGTGTGGACGCCTTGAACACAATGTTACATAAGCCATTCCCAAATATATTCGGTGTGATGGGTGGGGAGAGGCTCCTCTGATGGGCTTCACAAAATTAATACTGGTGTATTGTATTTAGAATAAAGTTATTATGTTTAATAAAGTGTGTAGAAGCAATTTTGTTTCTTTTAGTCTCAAAACGGTATAGTATTATTTTATCTTATTGCATTATTTTGTTTTGATGCTGGTGAGGAGCTCTTGATCCAAGGAACTGGATCAAGAGCCCTTTCTTAGATCGATTTAAATATTGGTTTCTATGAAAGGTTTGAATTAGGTTTTGGCTGTGGCTGTTCTAATTTACTATTTTGATTGAAGAAACTTGAATATTGGTTCCCATATAATTTAGAATGCTACTTCTAATTTCTTGAAAAATATTTAATGATAATTAACTTTATTATCAACTTAAGTGACACTCTACACTATTCCAGTCGTGTGCATTGAGATACAGGACTCTGGGGTTATGAGTAGTGTTGAGTAGGACTAGTCCCATGTGAAGACTGATTTATGATAAATACACGTTGTACATCCACATCATGTACTCCAAGAGTATAGCATTTACTTATATCGCTGAAAAATCAATGATATTTAAGTGTAATCTGTTTTATGTTACGAGCCTTCTATGTTTCATGGTTACCTAGAAAAATATCCAGTGATTGCATTGTCTAAACATACTTCTAGAGATGTTAGGCAGACGTAGGTTGTCTTCCTTTGTCATGAGAAATACAGAAGTAGTAATATGAACACGGTTATAGAATGCCTTCAGATGATTAATGTGTTAATTCTTTTCAGACTTTCTTCGCCCAGGTATGAGTACTAAGTAATTTACGTCACTCAGTTTTGTTTACTACTTGGGAACCATCATACCCAGGTTACAAAACATGTCCAGGTACTAATTTCTGAGCTTTCACTTGCTCTGAGAGAGTGAGAAATATCTTGCTTATCATACTGTCGTGTTTTTTTCTTGTTTGAGCTACAACTTATTTTTTTGCTGCTAGCTCTCCAGCAGTGTTTGAATGCTGTTGCGTTAGTGATGGTGAGGTAATTAAGATGAATTAGACTTTCCATTCCATATATCTTTTAATATAGCGAGTGGATCCCTAATTTGGTGTCTGTAGACCAGTTCGAAAGGGCTAAAACTGAGGCTTTCTTGCTTGCTTATTTTAATAGCAAACAAAAATTAAGGTATTTCCCTCATCCCGGTCCATAGAAAAACGTTCCCATACAGCGTTCACCATAGACTTCTTCTGTCTGATAAGATCTCTGAAGAGCACCTTCAGTTTGTGGGTGATAATTTGTTAAGTACAGACTTAATTCCTAGGTGAGATAAAGCCTCTCAAAAGATTTTAGAGGTGAATTTGGATCCCAAATTCGTCTGAATGTCTGATGGTAGACCAACTTGCGAATCAAGCCTCATCAGTGCTCTCACTGTAACATGAAAATTAATGTTTCTCTTAGGAATTGCTTCTGGGTATTATTGTTGTATCCATTAGAGTGAATAGTTATAGGTTTCATTGTTTTGCTCTCGGAAGAAGACCTACACAGTCTATAAGATGTGAGGAAGGTTCTCCCACAGCTGCGGCGTGTACAAGTGAAGCTGGAGCGAACACCTCTTGCCAATTACCTGACATATGTGCCAATGCCGCAAATGCTTTGAGACACTTTCTTTCATTTTAGGCCACGTGAAGTGATTAGAAGTTTGCCAAATGTTTTTCTTAACATCCAAATGTTCTCCTAAAGTACTGATGTGAGCAAAGTCAATAACCTGCTAATGAAATATTTCCTTGAAAGCTACCCAATACCTCGCCATGGTAGGAACACTGGCATTTGTATTTGTTAGTACTTTTCTCCAAAAGTTCCAGATTACAATAATAATAATATCAATTATCAATAGCCTTTGTTTCTCCTCAGTGACTGCTGTACCTCTCACTCTCTCTAGAGACAGATCAGTAGATAATCTTTGATCAAATCCACGTGAACTTTAAATTCTGTCGTTACTGGCAATGCTTCAGAGCACAAAAAAAAGTCGTTAAATAGCATATTCAAACCCAAGTCATTAGCAACACCGCAGTGTCAAGGTTGTTTGTTTAACTCTTGGCATAGCACTAGTTATCACATTGATAGGAAATAAAGTAGAATTCTCTGTGTAGGCATCAGTCATGTAAGTCTCATCAGAGGTGTTCTCAGTTACAAGTGGTTGCATTCAAATGCTAGATTTTCGGACATTACTACCGGTAAATAACGGCTTCTTTGATAGGAAGAGCTTTTGAAATTCCTACTGAGTATAGTAGCTGGTTTGCATATACACATTATGGAGTGCTTTAATCACAACTCCACCATAATTATTATTATTATTATTTTTATAATAACAAAAAGAAGCGCAGTGGGGTAGGGGCTAGTGCAGGAGCATAGAGTAGCAAGGGTGGAGAGGACAACAGAGGGAAAGTTAGAAAGGGCTGTGAAGAGTGCTAAAGGAAGTATCATCAAAGTTTGTGTAGTAAATCAGTTGTTGTCAAAAAGTCAACGATAGAGTTTGAGTCAAAGGTGGTCGTTAGAGTGGTGACGACGTTGGAGGTAAATTCTGCTTGATCGCTGATAGACCGGACGGTCCAATAGAATATGGCTAACCAAAACTGGAACCTGACAATTCTCACAGAGTGGAACAGGGCGCCTCTCCATGAGATACACATGAGTAAGTCGAGTGTGACCGATGCGAAGACAGGAGAGAGTAGTCTCCCAACCTCGGCATCGATGACAAGATAGCCAGAAACCTAAGCTTGTTTGACACAATGTAATTTGTTATGTGTCATATCAGGCCAACGTTGTTGCCAACTATTGAAAAGGTGGTTAGAAATTACAGAATCTCTATATGAAACTAGGAGGTCATGTACTGCTAACCGTGCAGCAGTGACTGCCTGTTCACTGCAATGAACATCAGCAGAAAACAATATCTTTGTTTTTGCTAGAGATGCGGCGTAACCGAAGTTGTATACGTAGAACCAGGAAATGAGATGAATCAAAGTTTTTTTCTAGCTTGCAAAGCACTAAGGGAGTCTGAGACTATGACAAATGGCGACACAGGCATAGATGCAATATGGATAATTGCTGCGAGAATTTCATACAATTCAGTTGTAAAAATGCCAGGCGAGTCTAATAAATGCCCTCGCATTATGCTATCCGGAAACACTGCTGCAAACCCGACACCATCAGCATATTTAGAACCATCAATATACATTGCCACGGTATGAGAAAGAGACCAGAAGTGATTAAGAAAAAGAGAGCAAAAACCAGGTAGTATTTGGGTTTTCGCATATGACATTGGGGAAGAACAGACAGGAACTGTTGGAACCTCACAAGGGGGAAGGGAAAAGTTAGATGCTTGATGAACATATAAAGGGGGCAACGCAAGAAAAGAAAAGAGCAAGTAAAGACGAAGAGAAAGGGGACGGAGTAAACAGGGGCGACAAACAAACAATGAACCTCTAATAATGTAACTTACTATCCTGTAAATAGAAGGATTGCAACGGTCATGAGAACGAACAAAATAGCGGAGGCAATGAGCACCTATACCTATAGGATTTCAACAGGTGAGGAGCGAAAAGCACATAGGCATATACGTAGTCCCTGGTGATGGATAGGATCAAGTTTAGAAAGAGTTGCAGGAGAGGTCGCTGAATATATCTGGTCGCCATAATCTAGTTTCGATCATATTAGGGCTGAATACAGTCGAAGGAGATTTCGACGATCAGCCCCTATGAAATATGAGCGAGGGTTTTAAGGAGGTTCAGCCGGCTATGACAAGTTGCCTTCCGGGAGGTAATGTGAGGTTTCCAGGTTAACCGAAGGCTGAGAAACCTGACTGTATCACGTTCAGGGATACGTTAGCCATACTGGTACAAAGGAGTATCAGGGACGATAGAACGTCTGGTGAAAGTGATTTGGTGTGTTTTAGTATCAGAAAATTTAAACCCATGAGCAGTGGCCAAATAGGAAACACGGTTGACAGCATTCTGGAGAGAAATTGCAATGACGCGACAGTCAGCCCCCGCACAAGTTATAGTGAAGGCAACAAAGAGAGATAACCAAATATTAGATGGAAGAACAGATGCCAGATCATTTATAGCAAGGAGAAAAAGTGTGGTGCTAAGGACACATCCCTGAAGGACACCTTCAGCTTGGACAAAGTCCGGGGAAGGCAAATTATTAATCCGAACATGGAAATGTCTCTCAGATAAGAAGTTTTTGAGGAAGAAGGGCAGATTGCCTCGAAGGCAATGAACCTTATAGTAAGAAGTGTAAATTGCTATGTTTTCAGAATGACTGATAATTATGACCACTTTATACTCAATAAAAGATTTTTTTCTTATCTTTCAGGTTAGCTTGTAAAGTGTTCTATCAACAAAATGGCGGAGAGAGAGGTCTTTGAGGCTTGCAACAGATGTTGTGGCATCCCTGGACATCGATAACTGGATCATCTACCAGAGATCATCTTTAGAGCCAAGTTCAGGTACTGAATATGTCTGGAAGCACATACTTATGTTGATAGGAGTGTTACAAGTGTTACATTGTTACATTAAAGAAAACGCTTGCCAGTAAATGTAAGCGTTTTCTTTAATGTGTAAGTCTTGTAACACTGGTTGTTCATATCAAAAACAATATTAACATCTCCTGTCAACTTAAGTCTCTTGTATGTGTTTACGACAACGATTCCAATGCGTATAGGTTTGTTTCGATGCAATAACCAAATTCCAAAATTGCAATGCAATGTTCAAAAAAAATCCTAGCAATAAGAAAGCAAAATCCACTTCGATTCTTCGTTCAAGGTGTATGAAAACGAATTGTAACAGGCTGTTGTATCGTTAATTGCAAGATGGCGTCCCAGGAGGTAGGTGAAAAAAAAGGCTGGCAAGAGTCTCCATTTTGTTTGTGTTGGTGGTGTGGCAGTTATGTTGCAACTTGCTATTCTCAGGCATGCAAGGGAACTCTGCTGTCAACAATATTGCTATCCTATTACAGAGTATGAGAGACGGACACTTGTAGAGTCTTTTCTTCATTCAGCATATGTAAAGTACACTTTAGTCAAAGTTAAAGCCAAAACACACACAACCCGCACATAGAAAGAGGAGCTTACGACGACGTTTCGGTCCGACTTGGACCATTTACAAAGTGTCTTTGTAAATGTATTGTTCCAGTCACGGTATTGTGCCTTTTTTTTGTTATTTAAAGCCAAAGACATGATGTGTCATGTGGGTGATCAATGAGGACTAGTTTGATGGCAGTTGGCAGGGACCTGGCAGAGACTGAAGCATGGCTCACAAGGTCTGTGTTGCCACCACCGACCAACATGCCACTTCTAAAGTTGACTTTCGATCAAAGATAAACACAGTAGCAGGAAAACTGAAAACCTACACTGATAGACTTAAAGCTATATTTAGTGACCTCTGAGGGAAATTTTCTCATGTAAATGTATAATTCATTGTGAATGTGTGAATGACTGCGAGAAAGGTCGTTTGCATGTGAACACGCTTGTTAACAGAGGATTGCTGACTGCAGCGCCTCCCGCCAGGTTCTCTTCCCCATTACCCATATGATTAGCGATGTGTTGGGCAGTGTGTCGAGTTGGGAAGAATTATCAGTTGGTCGGTTTAATGTCTTTAACAACATTTTTCCACTTGTCTGTTAATGTTGTTACCAATGATTTATGGTAGTTTGTTTTACTAAAGTATCGTAAATATAGTTAGTTAACTCACCCTTTTTTTTAAAGGCCTTATCGTGAGAGTAACCTGTCGTTGTGATGGTAACTGTTGTCTGTTTCAGCGTCGGTCAGCTGAACTTTGACAGATAAATCAAACTGCCTAGGCCTCTGCAAGAGGCCTGTTTGATTACCTATTTCACTTCTACATATACTTGTAACTCTTGGGTGTGTCGCAGTATCTTTGCCTTCGACTTTTATTGCTTTAAAGAAAGTACAAACCTCAGCACGGCTTTGTTTACCTTCTCATTAATGATTCACTGTCCCTCTGTACTCGGCCCTGTATGGTGTATGCGCTTTCTTCCACTGGTGAATCTGTTTTTGATTTCGATTCTGAGTGATGACGGCGATCCAGCTTCTTCTATTGACGCCTCTTCAAAAGTTGCTGTAAAACATAGGCCTCTCATAGGCAACAACGAATCTTAGACTGTCTCTCCCGCTGTTGTATACATCACCTTATTCACCTGGAAACCAGAAGTCTCGATTTTCATGTCTGTGTAAAACATTCATTCACTGAATATTATGTTTGCTTCAGTTAGACTAATATCTCATATTTGAATTTATATTTTTAGGTAATTTCAGAGATTTTTGTCTACTTAAGGCCAGGTTGATGAAGAATCAAGAGAGACAACTGCATCTCCATGTGAAGGAATTTGATGACACGTCATGAAAAACTATTCGACAGAAACGATGAAAATAGATGAGTGGCGTCTACGAATTAGAGCAGTTTTCCTCAAACTTTTTCCACACTTCCCTGTGCATTAATATTGCATTCCCCCATGGAAATAATTTCTTGTAAAACCTTGGAAAATTTTTATGTCGAAAATATAACAAAAATAATAAAAAAGTTAATGCAAAGTTAAGACATGTGTAATTAATTTAATTAATTGTAATAAATTAATATTTAACTAATTTAATTAAATATTATAAATAAATATACAACAAATTAAAATGATAAAACAAATAGAAATTGACCTACTCACTTTGATCGATGATCCCCACAGCTGCTTGCTATTATTGAATAATTTAGTTCACATTATATTAGTGCTGCATACTTACACATATCCCCAGCACTGTTGACTTGGTTTCTCTCAGTCTTCTTTAATATTGTCCCAGTGAAAACACTGAGAAAATTACAAATGGAAACAAGGAAAAAAATAATCATCTTTACAAGTAGGAATTCTTTTGAAGCGCTAATGCAAATTGATGACAACACTGATGATTTGTTTTGAAGACTTTAACTACTAACACAAGTCAGTTGACCCTCCAGTTAAAAGTCTCTCCTCACTCAATACTTGGTTGTGACCTGATCTTGAAGAACCCTGAACTAAATGACTGGGAATGATGTTACTAGAAGACTGAGATGATAGAACTGGAATATAAGCATGATGGATCATTTGATAGAACAGACGACAGACTTTATTTGTGCAACTAATTGGCATGATGGAACTAGAAGACCTTCATGATGGAACTGGAAGACTGGCAGGAAGGAACTAATGACTGGCATGATGGAACTATGTGACTGGCATGAAGGAACTAATGACTGACATGATGGAACTATGTGACTGGCATGATGGAACTACATGACTGACATGATGGAACTACATGACTGACATGATGGAACGACGTGACTGTCATGATGGAACTACGTGACTGACATGATGGAACTACATGACTGACATGATGAAACTATATTACTGACATGATGGAATAACATGTCTGGTATGATGGAACTAGAAGACTGACATGCTGGAACTACATGACTGGCATAATAGAACTAGATGACTGGCATGATGGATTTAAGGACTAGGATGAAGAACTGGATGACCGGTATGATGGAACTATACGACTGGAGTAATAGAACTAGTCAGCTGGCATGATGAATTAGAACTAGAAGTCTGACATGATGGAATTAGACAACTGGCATGATGGAAGTAGATGGCTGGCATGATGGAAGTAGATGGCTGGCATGATGGAAGTATTCAATACCGACAAGATAATGAACTAGACACTTGTGCAACATCTGGGTATCTATATTTGTAGACGTTTCGCCAGCCATTGGCGTTATCAGTACATTACATGGAAATAATATGAAGACAACAAAGTTACCCAGATGTTGCACATGTGTCAAATTCATCATCATGTTGATATTGCATACCACTGATATACAACCTGACAGACACAGCAACATCATTGACTCTTGATACTAAGGACACCACCACAGCCTCCTTGCTACTGCTTGTTCCAGAGACTAATGAAGTTTAAGCTTCAGGACCCTTAATCCCGAAGGGGACCCAGAAGCGACTTTAGTGCACATTGCTTAATAATTTAAGGTTTTCTGTATGAGAAGGGGTTTATAAATAATAATAACAATATGGTGTAATTCAATACAAAATAATATTTAAAATAAAAATTAAAAGGTTATTAAGGTGTCATGTAGGCTAGTTAATTTTAATAACAAAATCATACAATGGAATCAAGTCAACCGTGTCCTAAATGAAATAAGCTGGGAAGATATCCTAAACAACACGGATCCGAACAGTTGCCCAGAAAAAAATGAACTCTGTGGTTCTTGAGATCTGCTCAAAATACATTACATTAAGAGAAAGAAAGAGAAGAAGTAAACTAGAAAGAGAGAAATGGTCCCTATACAGACGAAGGCGAAGAGTCACAGAGCTGCTGAGAGGGGCCAATATATCAGAAATACGTAGAGAGGCACTGGTCAATGAAATTGCAAATATCGAACTTAAGGTCAAGGAATCTTACAGGAGACAAGAATCGCAGGAAGAACTAAATGCCATAAAGGAAATTGAAAAAAAAAAAAACTTCTTCTCTTATGCCAAATCTAAGGTAAAAACAACATCCAGTATTGGGCCTCTGCTTAGGCAAGATGTAACATACACAGATGACAGCCAAGAAATGAGTGAGATATTAAAGTCCCAATACGACTCAGTGTTCAGCGAGCCGCTGCCCAGACTAAGGGTCAACAATCCAAATGAATTCTTTATGAACGAAATTTGGTCATCTCAAAAATCTCGGATATTATTCTAACTACACAAGACTTTGAAAAAGCAATACATGACATGCCTATGCACTCTGCCCCAGGCCCAAACTCATGGAACTCGGCCAAGTATCGGGCTCATCAATGGGATTATTCCACCATAGAGAAAGAAGTCCTAGCCCTGATACTTGCACTGGAACATTTTGATGTGTTCCAGGGACAGTTATCTCATGTGGTCACAGTCTACAGTGATCACAACCCTGTAATCTATCTCAACACCATGAAGAACCATAACACAAGACTGATGAGGTGGAGCCTCAGGTTCCATATATCTGGGAAGGATAACTGTCTAGCAGATGCTCTTTCTCGTATTTAGGTTAGGATGTGTTAGGGACCATATGAGTAGTGAGCTATTTTTTTTTATCCCCTTGTTTAAAAATATTTATAGGGAACATTTGTTACCGTCCATAAATGTCTTGAACCAACGTTTAGCCCTACTGTCTGCTGTCTCGATCTAGGGTAGAGCTTCAATGAAAGTCTTATGAAAGTTGAACACTATCTATAGAGCTGGATGGTTGAGAGGATAGGCAGTTCCATTAATAGTCAGTGCCACGGCAGCACACTACTTTTGAAGGTGAGACCTTGTCCAGGCTATTAGAGCCCTTTTGGGGTAGGGGTGTGGTATGCTATGAGTATGTAACATTTTAATCGGCATATGACACACTGTTGGGTAGACTTCAGGATGTACATGTTTATAGAGGGGCCACAGATATATTAGATCACTTTTTAGTTGTAGCTACAGTGAGAGTAAAAGGTAGATGGGATACAAGGAGAATGGAAACAGCAAGTAAGAGAGAAGTGAAGATTTATAAACTAAAGGAGGAGGCGGTTAGGGTAAGATATAAACAACTGTTGGAGGACATATGGGCTAGTGAGAGTATAAGCAATGGGGTAGAAGAGGTACGGGGTAAGTTTAAAAATATAGTGCTAGAGTGTTCAGCAGAAGTTTGTGGTTATAGGAAAGTGGGTATGAGAGGGAAGAAGAGTGATTGGTGGAATGATGATGTAAAGAGAGTAGTAATGGAGAAAAAGTTAGCATATGAGAGGTTTTTACAAAGTAGAAGTGATGCAAGGAGGGAAGAGTATATGAAGAAAAAATGAGAGGTTAAGAGAGTTGTGAAGCAATGTAAAAAGAGAGAAAATGAGAGGGTGGGGGAGATGTTATCAACAAATCTTGTAGAAAATAAGAAAAAGTTTTGGAGTGAGATTAATAAGTTGAGAAAGCCTTTGGAAAGAATGGATTTGTCAGTTAAAAATAGGAGAGGAGAGTTATTAAATGGAGAGTTAGATGTATCGGGAAGATACCTGGAGAGTATACCTGGAGAGAGTTCCAGGGGTCAACGTCCCTGCGGCCCGGTCTGTGACCAGGCCTCAGATGGAGGGAATATTTTGAGGAATTGTTAAAAGTTGATTAAGATAGGAAAGCTGTGATTTCGTGTATAGGGCAAGGAGGAATAACATCTTATAGGAGTGAAGAAGAACCAGTTGTGAATGTGGGGGAAGTTCGTGAGGAAGTGAGTAGAATGAAAGGGGGTAAAGCAGCTGGGATTGATGGGATAAAGATAGAAATGTTAAAGGCAGGTGGGGATATAGTTTTGGAGTGGTTAGTGTTTTTATTTAATAAATGTATGGAAGAGGGTAAGGTACCTAGGGATTGACAAATAGCATGCATAAAAGAAAAGGGGACGAAAGAGAGTGTAAAAATTATAGGGGAATAAGTCTGTTGAGTATACCTGGTAAAGTGTATGGTAGAGTTATTATTGAAAGAATTAAGAGTAAGACGGAGAGCAGGATAACAGATGAACAAGGAGGCTTTAGGAAAGGTAGGGGGTGTGTAGACCAAGTGTTTACAGTGAAACATATAGGTGAACAATATTTAGATAAGGGTAAAGAGGTGTGGCATTTATGGATTTGGAAAAGGCATATGATAGGATGGATTTGGGGGCATTGTGGCAGATGTTGCAAATGTATGGAATATTTAGTAGGTTATTGAAAGCGGTGAAAAGTTTTTACGAGGATAGTGAGGCTCAGGTTAGAGTATGTAGGCGAGAGGGAGATTATTTCCCTGTAAATGTAGGCCTCAGACAGGGATGTGTGATGTCACCGTGGTTGTTCAATATATTTATAGATGAAGTTGTAAGAGAAGTGAATGCTCGGGTGTTGGCAAGAGGTGTGGGATTAGAAGATAAAGAATCTAACACAAAGTGGGAGTTGTGACAGTTGCTTTGTGCTGATGACACTGTGCTTTTGGGGGATTCTAAAGAGAAGTTGCAGAGGTTGGTGGATGAGTTCGGTAGGGTATGTTAAAGAAGGAAATTAAAAGTGAATATAGGAAAGAGTAAGGTGATGAGGATAACAAAAAAATTAGATAACGGAAGATTGGATATCAGATTGGAGGGAGAGAGTATGGAGGAGGTGAATATGTTAAGATATTTGGGAGTGGATGTGTCAGCAGATGGGTCTATGAAGGATGAGGTGAATCATAAAATTAACGGGGGGAAAAAGGTGATTGGTGCACTGAGGAGCTTGTGGAGACAGAGAACTTTATCCGAGAAACCAAAGAGAGGAATGTATGACAGTATAGTTATACCAACACTCTTGTATGGGTGGGAGACATGGGTTGTGAATGTTGCAACAAGGAGAAGGCTGGAGGCAGTGGAGATGTCATGTCTGAGGGCAATGTGTGGTGTGAATATAATGCAGAGAATCCGTAGTTTGGAGATTAGGTAAAGGTGTGGGAATACCAAAACTATTATCCAGAGAGCTGAGGAGGGGTTATTGAGATGGTTTGGACATATAGAGAGGATGGAACAAAATAGAATGACTTCGAGAGTGTATAAGTCTAGCGGAGGGAAGGTGGGGTAGGAGTCGGCCTAGAAAAGGTTGGAGGGACGGGGTAAAGGAGGTTTTGTGTGTGAGGGGCTTGGACTTCCAGCAAGCGTGCGTGAGCGTGTTAGATAGGAGCGAATGGAGACAAATAGTTTTTAGGACTTGACGTGCTGTGGGTGTGTAGGCAAGGTAACATTTATGAAGGGTTTCAGGGAAACCGGCAGGACGGACTTGATTCCTGGAGATGGGAAGTACAGTGCCGGCACTCTGAAGGAGGGGTGTTAATGTTGCAGTTATGTAGCTGTAGTGTAAGCTGCAGTTATGTAGCTGTAGTGATGGAGTAAATGATGGTGAAAGTTTTTCTTTGTCGGGCCACCCTGCCTTGGTGGGAAACGGCCTATGTGTTAATAAAGTAAATACATAATAAATAATGTCACACTCCCATATAGGCTGCCTCCCGACCAGCGAGAAAGGTGCAAAGAACTCAAAAAATCATAATGACACAATTGCAAACAAACCACAGTAGGGACGGGGATTGAACCCGTGTTGAGTGAGTCGTAGAACTCCAGACCAACGCGAGCTGGCTATAATAAGACTCATTCAACTAGGTATATTTATATACCATAGAAAGGTTAGCATAGGCACCACTGTGACCACAAATGCAAGTTTTTACAGATGAGTCTCTCGCCAGCGTGGCCATGATGAACTCTAGCTCAAGTCCCCTCAAAGTCGTCATCATGACTCAAAAAATCGTAATGACACGATTGCAAACTGGCCCAGTGGCTAACGCATCGGTCTGGAGTTTTATGACTCACTCATTGCGGGTTCAATCCCCGCCCGTACTGAGGTTTGTTTGCAATCGTGTCACTACAGTTTCTTGAGTCATTATGATGGCTTTGAGCGGACATGAGCTATAGTTCATCATGGCAATGCTTGCGGGAGATTCATCTGTAAAAAACTTGCATTTGTGGTCACAGTGGTGCTTATGCTAACCTTCCTATGGTGTATAAATATACCTAGTTGGATGAATCTTACTATAGCCAGCTGGCCCTGTGGCTAACGCGTTGGTCTGGAGTTTTACGACTCACCACAGGTTCAATCCCCTCCTGTACTGTGGTTACTTTCTAAAGCTTTAACGATCAGTAGAGTACCCATCGTTAAATCAGCATCTTGGTTCATTGGTCAATCACAGACAAGCTCACCAAAGCTGAAGCGATGTGGTTCACTTGAGCCTAGCAAATTGACAGACTTGCCTGTGCTGCTGGTCGAGTACGGTGCATTCTCTGACTTCTGCTTTTGCTATATTTTGTCATTGTGTTGTACAGTGACTATTAAACCACTGTACACAGTGTACATAAGTGTACATGTAAATACTTGCAATTTAATCCCATTACAACCAGGTTCACAGGTGATACCATACATGTATTTGTAATAGTCACTCACTAGTTACACAGTCACTCACCAGCCATACACTGTCACCAGTTATGAACCATCACTCATCAGTTACACATCGTCACTCACCAGTCACTCATCAGTTTTGCACGGTAACTCACCATTTACACACCTTCACTCACCAGTCACACATCGTCACTCACTAGTTACACACCGACACTCACCAGTCACACACCATCACTCACCAGTTACACACCGTCACTCACTAGTTACACACCGTCACTCACTAGTTACACACTGTCATTCACCAGTTACACATCGTCACTCACTAGTTACACACCGTCACTCACCAGTTACACACCGTCACTCACCAGTTACACACCATCACTCACCAGTTACACACTGTCACTCACCAGTTACACACCGTCACTCACCAGTTACACACCGTCACTCACCAGTTACACACCGTCACTCACCAGTTACACACCGTCACTCACTCAGTCTCACAGCACACTGTCACTCACCAGTTACACACGTCACTCACCAGTTACACACCTGTCACTCACCAGTTACACACGTCACTCACCAGTTACACACCTGTCACTCACCAGTTACACACGTCACTCACCAGTTACTACACCGTCACTCACCAGTTACACACTGTCACTCACCAGTTACACACCGTCACTCACCAGTTACACACGTCACTCACCAGTTACACACCGTCACTCACCAGTTACACACGTCACTCACCAGTTACACACTGTCACTCACCAGTTACACACTGTCACTCACCAGTTACCACGTCACTCACCATTACACACCGTCACTCACCAGTTACACACTGTCACTCACCAGTTACACACCGTCACTCACCAGTTACACACCGTCACTCACCAGTTACACACCGTCACTCACCAGTTACACACTGTCACTCACCAGTTACACACTGTCACTCACCAGTTACACACCGTCACTCACCAGTTACACACCGTCACTCACCAGTTACACACTGTCACTCACCAGTTACACATACAGTCACTCACCAGTTACACACGTCACTCACCAGTTACACACTGTCACTCACCAGTTACACAGTCACTCACCAGTTACACACTTCACTCACCAGTTACACACCGTCACTCACCAGTTACACACGTCACTCACCAGTTACACACCGTCTACAGTTACACAGTCACTCACCAGTTACACACGTCACTCACCAGTTACACTCACTCACCAGTTACACCGTCACTCACCAGTTACACACGTCACTCACCAGTTACCATCACTCACCAGTTACACACGTCACTCACGTTCAACGCCTCACCAGTTCCGTCACTCACCAGTTACACACTGTCACTCACCAGTTACACACACCTGTCACTCACCAGTTACACACGTCACTCACCAGTTACACACCGTCACTCACCAGTTACACACGTCACTCACCAGTTACACACCGTCACTCACCAGTTACACACCGTCACTCACCAGTTACACACTGTCACTCACCAGTCACACACTGTCACTCACCAGTTACACACTGTCACTCACCAGTTACACACCGTCACTCACTAGTTACACAAGTCACTCACCAGTTACACACCATCACTCACCAGTTACACACCGTCACTCACCAGTTACACACTGTCACTCACCAGTTACACACCGTCACTCACCAGTTACACACCGTCACTCACCAGTTACCACGTCACTCACTAGTTACACCGTCACTCACCAGTTACACACGTCACTCACCAGTTACACACGTCACTCACAGTTACACACCGTCACTCACCAGTTACACACCGTCACTCACCAGTTACACACTGTCACTCACCAGTTACACACTGTCACTCACCAGTTACACACTCGTCACTCACCAGTTACACACCGTCACTCACCAGTTACACACCGTCACTCACCAGTTACACACCGTCACTCACCAGTTACACACTGTCACTCACCAGTTACACACCGTCACTCACCAGTTACACAGTCACTACCAGTTACACGTCACTCACCAGTTACACACTGTCACTCACAGTACACACTTCACCTAGTTACACACTGTCACTCACCAGTTACACACTGTCACTCACCAGTTACACGTCACATTACACTGTCACTCACCAGTTACACACCGTCACTCACCAGTTACACACCGTCACTCACCAGTTACACACCTTCACTCACCAGTTACACACCGTCACTCACCAGTTACACACTGTCACTCACCAGTTACACACCGTCACTCACCAGTTACACACCGTCACTCACCAGTTACACACCGTCACTCACCAGTTACACACCGTCACTCACCAGTTACACACCGTCACTCACCAGTTACACACCGTCACTCACCAAATACACACTGTCACTCACCAGTTACACACTGTCACTCACCAGTTACACACTGTCACTCACCAGTTACACACCGTCACTCACTAGTTACACACTGTCACTCACCAGTTACACATCGTCACTCACTAGTTACACACCGTCACTCACCAGTTACACACCATCACTCACCAGTTACACACTGTCACTCACCAGTTACACACTGTCACTCACCAGTTACACACTGTCACTCACTAGTTACACACTGTCACTCACCAGTTACACACCGTCACTCACCAGTTACACACACACTGTCCCTCACCCGTCACACACTGTCACTCACCAGCCACACACTAACCCTCACAAGTCACATACCGTCACTCACTCACTGCCCTCTGACAAGTGACAGAGACGCATCACTGAGGGTGCAAGTATTATTTCTCACGTCACTCACTCACCATTATTTTTCACCTCTCTCACTCACCATTATTTCTCACGTCCTCGCTCACTCACTAAGACTTTCTGCACCTGAAAACTTCCACTTCAAGAAGTATTTAATCCTTAACAACATAAAATCTTCCTCTTACTCCAGCTGACAAAATCTGATAATCACTACACGAATCAGCTAATTTGTCAAGAGTTCCTGGCTTTCTGGAGACTGGATGGCTCATTATCAGCCTCAATATCGTATTAATATTGGTAGAATTACCGACACTATGTTAAGTAAAAGGACACAAATGTCAATTAATATGACATTTTATTGTGGCAACGTTTCGCAGCTCCTGGAGAGCGAAACGTTGCCACAATAATATGTCACATTAGTTTCATTTGTATTCTTTTATTTAACATAGCCTCAATGTCGTTGAACAGGTTTCCAGGTTATCAGGTATTTACACTATTTGTAACAATGCCTCAGACTTTATATATGTCTCAGATAGTTGCAGTAATGACTGCGCTCCTACACTCGTCCCCTACCCTTCTGAGGCTCAAGGATTCAATACTGTTGCCCTCACAAGCTTCGCCATGAAATGAGTCAGGTAACCCCTGACAACCCTCCTCTTTCCTTGGCAGCTATTAATTAGTCTCCTCTCTCTTCTCGTTCCCTTTAGTTTCCCGTCTCTGGCAACACACTGCCTTCCTCTGTCCAGAATCCAGACACAATTACAATAAAGTCACATTGGCCATACATCGAAGAGCAATGCCCAGAGATGATCTTCGAGGATCCCCTTCGAAAATGATGATATTCTACATGGCCTTCATACAGGTCTGAAACGCACAAACGTTCGACTCTGATCA
Organism: Cherax destructor; assembly: GCA_009830355.1. Classification (NCBI taxonomy): domain Eukaryota; kingdom Metazoa; phylum Arthropoda; class Malacostraca; order Decapoda; family Parastacidae; genus Cherax; species Cherax destructor. The sequence continues at coordinate 12,392 of WNWK01010615.1, read as the reverse complement.
CAATTAAAAATTACTTTCATCAATACCCCTGCTTAATAATAATGAGTTTGCTACTTTTCCAGAGGCCGCAACTCCCTCAATTACCACACGTCTTACTGACACCGATACTCATTAATTTACCACGAAAATCCCTGAATAATATATTTCGTTTACGAACACATATTTACTTTACTGATTTCCATTATTCATTGAAACCCACTGCTTTCTTATTCAGTTTTACTACTATTAGTAAATAATATGATTGTAACAATGGAATATTAGTGGATTTATGAGATATCGGGGAAAACGCAATGTGTTGTCGTCCAAGTTTTCCCATGAATGTATTTATTAACTAGAACTTAAACTATGCAACTAATTTCTTAAAAATGGTTTAGAAAATCGACAAAATGATAAGTAAGACACTTGTGCAACACTTGGGACTCTTTCTTCAGTGCAGTGCGGAGTAGCGGGAAAGATGAGGAGGTGTTTGAGGTAATCAGTCCCTGGGCCTACAGTCGATGTGTTCAGTTCATCAGTCTTGGTTGGCGAAACTTCCAGAATAAAAAGTCCTAAGTCTGGCACAAGTGTGTGATCTATGCCTCGCAGTAGTACTTCCTGTTAGCAGCTGTGTACATGAGGTGTAACATAATTGAACATCGAATATAAGAGGTACATGTTCGACTCCTTGTATCTCTCTCTTTCAAGCTTAGGAAACAGTACAAGTCTTTCCTGACGCGGGTCTTAGTTATATGATGACCCGGTACTAGAGCTTATGGTCATCTGACCGAGGCCTTCCGCTGGCTTACCGGTCCACCCCTTTAAAAAACTTAGCATTATAATTAAACCATTTCATTTTTTTAGTGGTATATTTCTTATTTTAAACTGATATTTGAATATTTCCTCCGTAAGCCATGCGTGTTGTAAAAGTCAACTAAAATGCCGGGAACAATGGGCTAGTAACCCCTTTTCCTGTATAGCTTACTAAAAAGAAGAAGAAGAAAACCGTCAAAGTGGGATGTTTGAATGTGTGTGGATGTTGTGCGAATGATAAGAAAGAGATGATTGTAGATGTTATGAATGAAAAGAAGCTGGATGTCCTGGCTTTAAGTGAGACAAAGCTGAAGGGGGTAGGAGAGTTTCAGTGGGGAGAAATAAATGGGATTAGATCAGGGGTTTCAAATAGATTTAGAGCTAAAGAAGGAGTGGCAATAATGTTGAATAATCAGTTATGGCAGGTAAAGAAGGAATATAAATGTATAAATTCAAGGATTATGTGGAGTAAAATAAAGGTTGGATGTGAAAAGTGGGTTATAGTAAGTGTTTATGAACCTGGAGAAGAGAGAAGTGTAGAGGAGAGAGAGAGATTTTGGGAAATGTTGAGTGAGTGTGTGGGGAGTTTTGAACCAAGTGAGAGAGTAATTGTGGTTGGGGATCTTAATGCTAAAGTGGGTAAAAATGTTGTGGATGGAGTAGTAGGTAAATTTGGGGTGCCAGGGATAAATGTAAATGGGGAACCATTAATTGAGCTATGTGTAGAAAGAGGTTTGGTAATAAGTAATACATATTTTATGAAAAAGAGGATAAATAAATATACAAGGTATGATATAGCACGTAAGGAAAGTAGTTTGTTGGATTATTTATTGGTGGATAAAAGGTTGATGAGTAGGCTTCAGGATGTACATGTTTATAGAGGGGCAACGGATATATCAGATCATTATTTGGTTGTAGCTACAGTTAGAGTAAAAGGTAGATGGGACAAAAGAAAATGACAACAGCAAGTAAGAGAGAGGTAAAAGTGTATAAACTAAGGGAGGAGGAAGTTAGGTGAGATATAAGCAACTATTGGCAGAAAGGTGGGCTAGTGCAAGTATGGTAGTGGGGGTTGAAGAGAGTTGGGATAGTTTTAAAAATGCAGTATTAGAATGTGGGGCAGAAGTTTGTGGCTATAGGAGGGTGGGTGCAGGAGGAAAGAGGAGTGAGTGGTGGAATGAAGAAGTAAAGGGTGTGATAAAAGAGAAAAAGGTAGCTTATGAGAGGTTTTTACAAAACAGAAGTGTTAATAGAAGAGCAGAGTATATGGAAAGTAAAAGAAAGGTGAAGAGAGTGGTGAGAGAGTGCAAAAGAAGAGCGGATGAAAGAATGGGAGAGGCTCTGTCAAGAAATTTTTCTGAAAACAAGAAAATTTTTTGGAGTGAAATAAACAAGGTAAGAAAGCCTAGGGAACAAATGGATTTGTCAGTTAAAAACAGAGTAGGGGAGTTAGTAGATGGGGAGCTGGAGGTATTGGGTAGATGGTGGAATATTTTGAGGAACTTTTAAATGTCGATGAAAAAAGGGAGGCGGTAATTTCATGTACTGGCCACGGAGGTACAATATCGTTTAGGAGTGAAGAAGAGCAGGATGTGAGAGTGGGGGAGGTGCGTGAGGCATTACGTAGAATGAAAGGGGGTAAAGCAGCTGAAATTGACGGAATCATGACAGAAATGTTAAAAGCAGGGGGGGATGTAGTGCTGGAGTGGTTGGTATTTTTGTTTAATAAATGTATGAAAGAGGGGAAGGTACCTAGGGATTGGCAGAGAGCATGTATAGTTCCTTTATATAAAGGGAAGGGGGATAAAAGAGAGTGTAAAAATTATAGGGGAATAAGTTTACTGAGTATACCAGGTAAAGTGTATGGCAGGGTTATTATTGAAAGAATTAGAGGTAAGACAGAGAGTAGGATTGCAGATGAGCAAGGAGGCTTTAGAGTGGGTAGAGGATGTGTAGATCAAGTGTTTACAGTGAAGCATATATGTAAACAGTACTTAGATAAAGGTAGATAAGTTTTTATTGCATTTATGGATTTAGAAAAGGCATATGATAGAGTGGATAGGGGAGCAATGTGGCAAATGTTGCAAGTGTATGGAATAGGTAGTAAGTTACTGAAGGCTGTAAAGAGTTTTTATGAGGATAGTGAGGCTCAGGTTAGGGTGTGTAGGAGAGAGGCAGACCACTTCCCGGTAAAAGTAGGTCTTAGACAGGGATGTGTAATGTCACCATGGTTGTTTAATATATTTATAGATGGGGTTGTAAAAGAAGTAAATGCTAGGGTGTTGGGGAGAGGGTGGGATTAAATTATGGAGAATTAAATGCAAATGGGAGTTAACACAGTTACTTTTTGCTGATGATACTGTGCTTATGGGAGATTCTAAAGAAAAGTTGCAAAGGTTAGTGGACGAGTTTGGGAGAGTGTGTAAAGGTAGAAAGTTAAAAGTGAACATAGATAAGAGTAAGGTGATGAGGGTATCAAACGATATAAATAAAGAAAAATTGGATATCACATTGGAGAGAGGGATTATGGAAGAAGTAAATGTTTTCAGATATTTGGGTGTTGACGTGTCAGCGGATGGGTTTATGAAGGATGAGGTTAACCATAGAATTGATGAAGGAAAAAGGTGAGTGGTGCATTGAGGTATCTGTGGAGACAAAAACGTTATCCATGGAGGCAAAGAAGGGAATGTACGAAAGTATAGTGGTACCAACACTCTTATATGGGTGTGAAGCATGGGTTGCAAATGCTGCAGCGAGGAGGAGGCTGGAGGCAGTGGAGATGTCCTGTCTAAGGGCAATGTGTGGTGTAAATATTATGCAGAAAATTCGGAATGTGGAAATTAGGAGAAGGTGTGGAGTTACTAAAAGTATTTGTCAGAGGGCTGAAGATGGGTTGTTGAGGTGGTTTGGTCATTTAGAGAGAATGGATCAAAGTAGAATGACTTGGAGAGCGTATAAATCTGTAGGGGAAGGAAGGCGGGGTAGGGGTCGTCCTAGAAAAGGTTGGAGGGAAGGGGTAAAGGAGGTTTTGTGGGCGAGGGGCTTGGACTTCCAGCAAGCATGTGTGAGCGTGTTAGATAGGAGTGAATGGAGACGAATGGTTTTTGGGACATGACGATCTGTTGGAGTGTGAGCAGGGTAACATTTTGTGAAGGGATGCAGGGAAACCAGTTATTTGATTTAATTGGACTTGAGTCCTGGAAATGGGAAGTACAATGCCTGCACTTTAAAGGAGGGGTCTGAGATAGTGACAGCTGGGAGGGACAATTCTCAGCTGTCGTATCTGAGCTCCTCTGCAAAGACAGTGATTATGTATGAGTGTGGTGAAAGTGTTGAATGATGATGAAAGTATTTTCTTTTTGGGGATTTTCTTTCTTTTTGGGTCACCCTGCCTCGGTGGGAGACGGCCGACTTGTTGAAAAAAAAAAAAAAAAAAATTGAATTTCAACTATTTCTTTCATTAGGGCATTTTAACTTTGAGCATTAGCTCTGACAGGGTCACAGGAGACGAGTTATAGATGAATGGTTCAGAGAACCGACAAGTTATAAATTAGACACATATGCAACACTTGGGTATTACCTCAATCTCCTCCTCTCCTTACAACTTTCTACTTTGTATTGGACTGATGAAGCCACTGTGTGGCGAAACGTTTCCTCAATAAAGATACCCAAGTGTTGCATATGTGTCTAATTTATGACACGAGTTAGTTTATGCTCACTCATCTATATCTCCTCCTCGTAACACCGGTGTTACAACATTTCTGTATTCCAAAACTTAAAATTTCATCCCTATTTTCTGGGGTATCCGATAGGCAAACTTCCCTGTGCCTTTATTCAGCCATGGACTTGTTTTGATAGACTAAGGAGATCGGTTGTGTTGCTCAGCCTCCACTCCCATTATGTTTATGGCAAAACGTCCCTTTCCAGCAAGATGGTTGCCCTTACATTATACTTCCCTTTAATTTGGAACTCTGATAGCATGTCATAATATCGTCGCGTCCTTTCCCTTATTGTTTACGTTGACCTTCCTTGATAGTTTCTGAGGTTTCAGGTGAGCTTCAAAGAGCTTCCAGACCCAATGATTCACATATCTGCTGCAAACTCATACCTCACCAATTTCACACCCGTCAAAAAATCCATCACTCAAAAGTTACTCATTCTTTACTCACCCATCACTTTACCATGACTCATCCATTATTCGGATATCATCATCCATCAGTTACCAGTCACTCACCAGTCACTTCACGCGGAACAGCTGCTCTGCTAATATCGGTCGCTTCTCCTACCAATCTCTCTCTCTCTCTCTCCCCCTCTTTCTCTTTTCGCTCTCTCTCTCTCCCTCTTTCTCTTCTCTCTCTCAAGTATTTTCTGAGCTATCATCCTCCTCACATTCTCTGAACCATTCCTCTCAAGAATTATTTGGCCTAATATCTGTCATTCATTATTTTATCTAATAAATTGGGGGCATATTTTGATTTCTCAAGTGTCAGATGTGACTTTATTAATGTTTACAAGCAGTTGCTTTCTGCTTACTTCATTGACCACGGAAATTCACTCACCCGGTTGTTCCCTGATTCCTGTTGCTGCGGCAGTTCACATGTTTTATATAATTTGTTTGCATCTTCAATTAAAAAAAATACGTATGACTAGAAACTTGAGAGATAAAAAGTAAGGAAACCTGTTGGTAAAGACATAGAGGAAGGCTCGCCTAAACTCTAGATCCATATATTGACCTAGGTGTAGTGAGGTCTGCCTAAACTCTAGATCCATATATTGACCTAGGTGTAGTGAGGTCTGCCTAAACTCTAGATCCATATATTGACCTAGGTGTAGTGAGGTCTGCCTAAACTCTAGATCCATATATTGACCTAGGTGTAGTGAGGTCTGCCTAAACTCTAGATCCATATATTGACCTAGGTGTAGTGAGGTCTGCCTAACTCTAGATCCATATATTGACACAGGTGTAGTAGTCTGCCTAAACTCTAATCCATTATACCTCGTGTATGAGTGCCTAAACTCTAGATCCATATATGACCTAGGTGTAGTGTAGGTCTGCCTAAACTCCTAGATCCATATTTGACCTAGGTGTAGTGAGGTCTGCCTAAACTCTAGATCCATATATTGACCTAGGTGTAGTGAGGTCTGCCTAAACTCTAGATCCATATATTGACCTAGGTGTAGTGAGGTCTGCCTAAACTCTAGATCCATATATTGACCTAGGTGTAGTGAGGTCTGCCGAGGCTTCCCTCCACACCCTGCATCCACTTGCCACAGTGCTACTCCGTCCTCTACCATCCCCAACACCCCTTATACCCTCCTGCTATAGTGCCACTATAAGCCAGCCTCCTCCAACCTGACCCCCATCTCACCTGCCTCCACCCTGTCACTCTTAGCACTCCAACCTACCTCTACGCACTCCACCCTCTCTCCTTCCTCTTTCCATTCCCTTCACTCGTTATTCACTTCATCTTTGATTACATTATTTACATACATCTACATCCATTATTATTATTATAATCGAATAGAAGCGCTAAACCACAGGGGTTATACAGCGCTGCAGGTTATTGTAGGATGCAGGGAGAGTGAGTTGTAAGAGGGAGATGGACGATTAGTAGGGTATGGAGTGCAGCATGACGGTGGATTGTGCAGGGATAGAGGGTAGCAAGAGATCGAGGTAGAAGGGACTGAGGGAGGTGCTAGAGGTATAATCTTCAGAGTTTGTGTAGTAAGTCAGTTTCTGTCAAAAAGTCAATGAGAGAGTCAGGATTAAAGGAGGGGCCATCTGCAAGAAGGGAAGGTAAAGAAAGGGCCGCAGAGCGAAGACGTCGTTGAAGGTAAATTCTGCGTGCTCGTTGATAGAGTGGGCAGTCCAACAGGATATGTCGAACAGACACTGGAACCTGACAATGCTCACAGAGAGGGGCAGGGAGCCTCTCCATGAGATACCCGTGAGTAAGACGAGTGTGGCCGATGCGAAGACGGGAGAGTGTAGTCTCCCAACCTCGACATTGGTGACAAGAAGAAGGCCAGAAACCTATAACCGGTTTAATAGAATGAAGTTTGTTATTCAGCAGGTCAGACCAGCGTTGTTGCCAACGGGTGCGAAGGTGGGTAGCAATGACCGCAAAATAGTCCGTGAAAGGAACACCTCTATATGAAACTGGAAGGTCATGTACTGCTGACCGCGCAGCAGTGTCTGCCTGTTCATTGCCCTGTACGTCAACATTGCTAAAGATACGGCGTAACCAAAGGTGGATACGAAGAACTAGGGGGTGAGGTGTATCAATTTTACGGAACATCTACATCCAGGTCAGCAAAATATGACATTTCATTTCATTATGCTGTTGCCTTACTAACATCATTTTGATTTTATTTTATTGAATGCTCGTTAAAAGTGTTTATGAAAAGTGAGACATAAATTAATTAAATCATAACTAATTGTAATTGATCTAGTAATGTCATGTTTTTAGTGACTGAAAACATGTCTAGGTAAACAAAACAGTACGATTGTTAAAGGATTTTACTTACAAATAGCTCATTATAACTGTTCCTCAATATGCTTACCTATCATAGCATTTGGGCTCAGTCCCTGGACTCAGTGTGCACTCTGTAATCTTTATATTACCGCCCAATAGTTTGGTATGGTTTCATAATACAGTCGTTAAACCAATTTATCTTTGGAGCATAAAATCACGGGGTTTCAGTATCGGAATTTCATTACAATTCTAACATTCTATAACTTCTAGTTTTCTACATGTTGACAAGTATCCTTCAAAGAAATGCTGCCTCTCTCATGATATATTAGAGGCTCTCTGAGTCCGTACTCCCATATATCCTGTGACATTTGACAGTACCTACACCCTAATATGATAAAGAATATTTCGGACTCTTAATATTCTGTCATATGAGGGAGAACACAATCGTTGGGTTACAATTTATTACATTAAATAGATAAGTGGCAGAACTCTGGAATGGAAAGGAATTCTGAGAACTGCCAGATAACAAATACGAATCCTAGCACCTTATTTAGAAAAAGTTGCATATTTATAGTAGTACTCAAAGTGGCTGTATGGCATACGGCGGCAGAGCGGCGCAAGTTGGCCGCCGTGTGCATTGTCTGGCCCCCCACTTCCGGTACCCCCCCCCCACAACCCATTAACACATAGTTGTGAAAATTCGCAACTTTGTGTTAATGACGCTTCCAACCCCTTCACCTCCTGGTACACTCCCTTACTCCCGGATCCCCCTTTTTTACCCCTAACCTTTTTTTTTATTTTTTTATTTTTTTCGAATTTTCGATTTTTTTAGAATTTTTTTGAAGGTCCCTATGAGGATCAGAGATACATTTTTTCAATGCTCCATCTCCTTGGATCAAGATTTTACCTTGATTTTTCCATTTTTTTAGTCACCCTCCATCTCCTCGGATCAAGATTTTACCTCCAGCTCCTTATATCAAGTTTTTACATCGATTTTCAATGAATTCTACCAAATTTCCATTATTTCAATGTTCCATCTCCTTGGATTAAGTTTTGAGGTCCCCCCTAGGGGGTAAGCATTCAAAATGATGTGGGGGTATGGTAAAGGTTCCCCCTATGGGATACCCCTTAAAATTTCTCTATATTGGTAATGCAAACAAAAAAAGGATTTGACTTTACCCTCCACTTCCTTGGATCAAGATGGTTCCACTACTTGTACCCCTTAAAATTTCTCTATATTGGTAATACAAAAAAAAAATTATTTGACACTACCCTCCAATTCCTCAGTCACCATTATTATCAAGTCACTTAAGAATAAATCAGGGAATCTGTCTCAAGTCCCACCAATATTGTACAAGCGAGCAGCTCATGTCCTTTTGCCTGCTATTTCATTACTTTTTAACAATTCACTAGATATTAGCACTTTCCCGGCACCCACCAATTCACAGATCTAAATAACTATAGGCCAATCTCGAACTTACCGTTGCTATCTAAAATTTTTGAGACACTAGTGCACAAGAGATTACATTCTTTTATTGCAGTACAAAACATACTCATCCCCTGCCAATTTGGCTTTAGAAAAAACAAAAGCACAAACGATGCAATTGTAAAAATGTTGGACCTACTTTACACAGCACTTGAAAACAAAGAATATCCAGTAGGACTCTTTATTGACCTAAGGAAAGCTTTTGATACAGACCACGGCATCCTACTCCAAAAACTTGACCATTACGGTATAAGAGGCCACGCTCTTATGTATTTCAAATCCTATCTTACTAACAGGTATCAATACGTCACCATAAAGACACAACCTCATCTACACGACCACTTGGTCCCCTGCTCTTCCTCCTATACATCAATGATCTACCCAACGTATCCCAACACCTGAAACTGATTCTCTTTGCTGATGATACGACTTATGTCATCTCCCGCCTAAATCTTGCCTCACTCAACACCATTGTTAATGAAGAGCTACTAAAAATATCAACCTGGATGAGAGCCAACAAACTTACACTTAACACTGACAAAACCTTCTACATTATGTTTGGTAACAGAACAGGTGTTGCACAACTGAACATAATGATTGACAACACTCCTATTGCTAAACACAATGAGGGCAAATTTCTGGGCCTACATCTTGAGAGCAACCTGAATTTCAGCACCCATATCAACCACATAGTAAAAAAGTATCCAAAACGGTTGGGATCCTCTCAGATACTTTACTATGTACCGCAATCAGACCTACTCACACTATACTATTCACTCATCTATCCCTACCTCACCTATGCCATATGTGCTTGGGGATCAACAGCAACAACTCACCTAAAACCAATATTAACTCAATGTGAAGGTTGTCGCCAATCTTCTTAGGAAAAGTATAATAGAAAAAGGCAATAATAACAAGAAAGATAAACACTATTTTAATAGAATGAAATGTAAATAATAAATACGTAAATATGATTATAATAATCCTATCTTAAAAAAATGAAAAATGAAAACAAAAAATATATATATCTGATCCAAAGCTAGGTATTTACACGTGTTGCTCTTGTTAACACAGAAGCAATGAATCCATGTTAGACTCCGTGGTGGTGGTGTTGTTGTTGTTGTTGTTGCCTCGATGTTTTCCACACATCCATCAGTTTCCAACATCCACAATGTCACAAATGATGTCAGGGACTCAGGTGAAAGTTGTCCCCTGGTAAAGTACAGTTGCCTGAGGTTTCTAGTGTGGACTTAGGAACTACTGGTGTAGCGAAGAATTGGTGGTAACTGTTTCTCAATTGGTGAGTACGCCGCCCCCCCCCCCCCCCACTCAGCCTTGAATCTGATGATCCGTGCGGAAACAGAGGACTGTGAAAGAAACCACAAGAATTACTCACCACTCTAGCATTAATTTACATAGTAGGCATAAGGCCTTTAAAAGAAATGGCGAAACTGTAATAAATAACTTTACCAAAAACCAAGGCAGGACATAGCAGAAGTGAATGTTGTTAAACATGAGTGAAGCTCCAAAAAAATTAAAGAGTGAAGCTCTTGAACATAAAATAATTAAGATACGAGCAGCCGTGAAGTACTTACAGTGAGGTCTGGGGTGGTTAGTCAAGTGATTTCAACCTGTGACCGGAGCCCAGCATTACACCTCTCACCGGGTGAAAAAGGGGGGAGGTATAGCAGCAGCTAGACACTCACCCCACCTTAACAAGCAAACTACCACTCAACCATCACTCTACATACCTTCACACTTTCCTCACTCCTATCTATGGACTTTTCCCTCACAATGGCTAGAACCATCTTCAACCATGTGCTGAACCCCTTTTGACCCCTAGCCATTTATCGACCCCTTTGATAGTCCTACCGACCCTTAGGGGTCGATAATGACCATTTTGGGGACCACTGTGGTGTAACAATATACAAGTTCACTTTGTAGTTGTAAAACTTAGGTAACTGAGTGGCGTATATGTATAGATATATTAGGAATTCATTTTAGTTGTTAGGGGAACAAGAGGATTTTCTTTGTTAATAACTCAAGCTGAAGTTGAGAATAATAATATGCTGTATACAGAGAAGGTCAAGATAATGATATTCGAAAATGGGCACACTGAATCACCGGGCAAGATATTTACTGCTCTCTGATTACAGGAAACTTTACGCATATTATCAATTCTAATGTGAGGATAATGTAAAAAATTTGCAAACTTGAAGTATTCGGTTTCTCCGTGACCCGAGAAAGGCATCTCAGTTTTGCATGACCCCAGTCCATGACCCCAGTGCCATGACCCCAGTGCCATGACCCCAGTGCCATGTTCCTCAGTGCACGTGATGACAATAGTGCAGAAAATTATTAAATGAAAGTTATTATCCCAATTTCTTTAATAAAAATGACATATTATGACATACTTAGAAACTTAGAAACATCGACTTTGAATCTTAACTGAAAAGACGCACTTTTGTTGTATTAGAGAGAAAATAATTTAAAAATACACAAGTCTATTAGTCTTGAAGTCGTTCATGAGTTACATTACCAAGTTCATAGTGTTATGATGTTCAAATCATTTATATCAAACACTCACAAATTATCGCATGAAAAACAGTATTTTATTTGTTCTCAATTTCTTCCGTATAAGTAAAATGAGACTTACAAATTATGCAATAAATATATACTGTTCTCTAAGTACGACTGACATATCTTTAAATAATTAGTAAAAAAAATAAGCAATAAAGTAAATTGTTATTTTAAGCTTTACGTAACATTATAATGTTTACGTTATTCAAAAACTTAAAAAAAATAATTTATCAGAAGAGATACTGTCCAGTTATTTCGAAGAAATAAGTTTATTTAATAAAAATTAAACAATAATACTTTCCCAACCTAGAAACAAGGAGAAGCTTCATTATAGCAAAACTCCTGAAACGCATAAGTTTGAAGGTTACCAGTTGATGCATACTTCAGGTAATGCACAGTATCAAAACAAATCCATGCACCCATCCTAACCATTTCATAAAGAGCATTCCTCTTTGAGGAGGAATACTCGTTTTTTATATCAAGGTAATTCTATATTATTTCTTGATTAAAACAGATAAAATGTCCCCTACACACTACATTGAATATGGCAACCTCCCTGGCAACCTCCCTGGCAACCTCCCTGGCAACCTCCCTGGAAACCTCCCTGGCAACCTCCCTCTAAGAATACTAGAGAGAAGAAATTATGAAGACGATCAATAGAAATTTTCTAAACTCATTACTCGGAAACTAGTTTCAGGAAATGTTAATAAAACATTAAGCAGAGTGCACCTACACTTCTGAACTGCTTCAAGAGCTTTCATCTAAAGAAAAACGATGTACTTAACCATGTGGAGGCGAGTTTTCAGTATTTCTCAGTTTTCAGTTTCACATGAAGATTTCCACTTTAACATAATTCTTCGGTGATACCTAAATATGGGATGGAAAACTTATTAAAACATCTTTGTAAATTATTTCACTATTTTCATCTACACACACACACACACACACACACACACACACACACACACACACACACAGGACCAGGTAATCAGGCTGAGAAAGGAAGGTGGGGAGTTCACAATAAACGACCAAGAGGTATGTGAGGAGCTCAACATGAGATT